>CM070820.1:47706232-47953732 GCA_036326025.1 Chrosomus eos | reverse complement strand
GAATGGTGAGAGAACATTGTGCTTGGTATGTTTTTCATCTTCAAACCAAACAAAAAGAAAGTTTAAATCCTGTCTGTCTAGAGCTCTTTCTATAATGTTATTCATTAGGTCAGTAGACGGAGAGTAGACGGTCTTTTGTGTGTGTGAGAACACACTCGACCACATGAGCGTTTACACTACTAAAGCAATCCGGTCGAATGTGTTTTCGACTACCTCTGGAAGAGGGCAAAAGTGGACAAGCTCAAAGCGTTTTAGACCCCATTTACTCCTGTATCTAGTGCCGTCCACTTGTGATCCGATTGACCAAAACGCTTATCTTAAAGGGATAGTTCAACCAAAAATGTAAATTCTGTCAGTAATTACTCGCCCTCATGTCGTTCCAACCCCGTAAGACATTCGTTCATCTTCGGAACACAAATGAAGATATTTTTGATTAAATCTGAGAGCTGGATCACTCCTCCATAGGCTTCTAAGGGATTGAAACCTGACAGCCCCGAAAAGTTATTAAAGAAATCGTTAAAAGAGTCCAACTGACTACAGTGGCTAGATCTTTAGTTTATCGAGCTACGAGAATACTTTTTGAGCGCAAAAAAACAAACAAAAATAGCGACTCAAGTATTCTCTTTGGGCCTGGAGATTTCTCGTAGTGTTATTGCGCAACGCTTCTGGTTGAACGTCACACGCATCACACACATGACCAGCGTCGGCCAATAGTGAGCCTACGTGTGACGTATAACACAGAAGCGCTGCGCTGTTACACTACGTCAACAGCTTAGGAGAATGACACGGAAGAGAAGAGATGGTTGAATAAAGTCGTTATTTTAGGGGTTTTTTGCACGCAAAAAGTATTCTCGTAGCTTGATAAACTTAAGATTGAGCCTTGGACTCTTTTAACGATTTCTTTAATAACTTTTTGGGGCTGTCAGGTTTCAATCCCTTAGAAGCCTATGGAGGAGTGATCCAGCTCTCAGATTTAATCACAACTATCTTAATTTGTGTTCCGAAGATGAACGAAGGTCTTACGGGGTTGGAACGACATGAGGGTGAGTAATCACTGACAGAATTTTCATTTTTGGGTGAACTATCCCTTTAATACCAGATGTGAACAGAGCCAAAGAAAAAAGTGGTTATTTTAAGAACTGTTGCCTAAAAGGTTCACCGAAAATGGTTCATCTATGCCATCCCTATCCAAAACTTGCTTTTCGACTCTTCTTTTTAAGAGTGTATTTCTTTTTTCTACTTAATCGCTATAGTGACCTTTTTCTGGCATTGCACTGACTGGATCAAATCCCAGATTGATTGTCAAACTGAAGTGTCTCTGTGATGTGTTTTCTCAGGTGGGTGGGCTACATGTACCCTGGCTACCGCGGCCGGCAGTTCGTGTTTGAACACGGTGAATACAAACACTGGAACAAATGGGGAGCCACAGAACCGCAGCTGCAGTCCATCCGACGTGTACGCGACATGCAGTGGCACAAACAGGGCTGTTTCCCCGTCCCCGTCCCCGTCCCCGTCCCCGACCCGGCTCCCAAACCCAAACCCAACCCCAATCCCAACCCTAACCCCAATCCTGCGCCCAAACCCGCGCCCAACCCCGCTCCCCCTGCCCCGTCCGCCAGCTGAAGGAGAGCGTCCCGCCCCGTCACCGATGACCTCTGCCCCGCTCCTGCTCAGAGGGCCGCGAAGAAAGCTCGAAAGCAAAAGTGACTGCCTTGCCTCTTGTGTGTCTATCATTGGAAATAAAGGCCTCGGCCCCATGGTTTGACCTCTGACCTTTGCCTCGTGTCTGCTTTTATATTAGCTCTGCTAGACTGATCAAAGGTAGATTTTTTCAATGCTTTTAAAAAGAAGTCTCTTCTGCTCACCTAGGCTGCATTTACTTCATAAAAAATGCAATAAAAACAGTATTGTAAAATATTTTTGAAGTTTAAAAGAACTGTTTTCTATTTCAATATAATTTAAAATGTAATTTATTCCTGTGATCAAACTTCCCAGTGTCACATGATCCTTCTGAAATCAGTATAATATGATGATTTGCTGCTCAAGAAACATTGCTTGTTATTATCATCAAGTTTATATACATTTATTTTAAAGGGATACTCCACCCAAAAATGAAAACTCTGTCATCATTTACTGTTGCAACCCTGTATGAGTTTCTTTCTTCTGCTGAACACAAAGCAAGATATTTTGAAGAATGATTGGAACCAAACAGTTGTTTGGCACCATTGACTTCCATAGTAAAAAAATATATATATATTCCTATGGAAGTCAATGGTGCCAAACAACAGAAATATCATCCTTTGTGTTCAGCAGAAGAATGAAACTCATACAGGGTTGCAACAACTTGAGGGTGAGTAAATGATGACAGAGTTTTCATTTTTGGGTGGAGTATCCCTTTAAGTAATGAAAATGTGTTTTAGTTTTAGTTAACTATAATAACCCTGCATACCCAGTCAACATGTGAGATCATGTGGTGATCACAGTGACATCACACCATTCTCATAGTGTGATACTCACAGTGTGATTAATATGTGAGCTCATTGTGAACTCAAATGTTGAGCAGGTTGAGAGGAGACAGTTCAAATGTCGGTCCCTGGGAGGACATTATACTTCCCGTTTCTCAACACATGGAAAACCGTGGATACTGCAGAATATGTTCGCAAACCGATTCTGGACTTATTGCGGAATTGTTAAACTGGAGAAATGGTGAGTGGTCTCTTTAATTGCTATTCACATATGATATTATAATGCTAACATGCACTGTTGCCTGGCCCTGTGTTAGCAGAATACAGTCACATGTGAATCTGCCATGTTGTTCTGCCATGTCAGCTCATGTGTGGCTTCAGTAATCACACCAGTAATCAAACTGATTGCATTGACATTTTGCTCTCAGTGTTTCAGGATATGAATACATCTGATTATGAAGGTAAAATGAGATGTGAATGGCTCTTTGTGTTGACTTCACGTTGTCTATTTTTCTAAAATCAATGAATAGGCCAGCTATTGTCCATTTTGGTGTGCTTGTATGAGTATTTCTCTTCATTTCCTTTCATCATGTTTATGTCTTTCCTGTCTCTTTGTAAGTCATTCGCTCTTGGCAGGAGTTCAGCTGAGTCATGTGAACGGAGAACAAAGCGTGGAAGCCTCCAAAAACGACAACTAATGAAATAACTCCAGCCTGATGTGGCCAGGGCTTGGCATGGTTTGGCATTGCTATCAGGGCTGATGATGAAAACAATCTGGCAAGCGTCCACTGCCGGTCCACACTGCCATGGCATGAGGTTACCAAACCAGACTAGGCCTCTCTATGGCTCGTCAAACTGGACCTACAGAAATTGGCAGGCGAGACTGGTATATTCACTGTAAATGTTGAACTAAATATTTTGCAAGCTATTGTGAACCTCACATTATTGTGCAACAGACCATTATTGATAAAACGTAACATTTTGCAGATTCACTCAAATATTAAAGTAACACCAAGTAACTTTTCCTCTTCGGTCGCCCTACTGGTTGGAAACGAAATTGTCCATTGCCGCTGTCGTAAATAATTTAGCCTACCGTCGCACGCACGCTCGCTGTTTACCCAGCACCGGCTTTAGAATGAACGATGTCCACAGACAAGGTAGAGTATGTTACATGATTTCATGAAAGGATGATGTATTGCGACATCAGAAACGAAGAAAAACGAAATAATGACTATTGTAGCGCTTGACGTAAAGCAGTCGAATTTATAGTTCTTTTTGTGGTCGGGTTCCTACCCGAAACCCGAAGTTACATAGTGCCAGTAAAAGCGATGTCAGACATGTCATTTAACTCATTTTTTTTAGTCGATGTACCATCACAAGGGTCTTGGAAATATATTATGAAGGTTGAAAAACTACATAGTGTTACTTTAACAAACTAAACCAGCTTTGGTTTATTACATAGTTATTTTAATTTATTCATTATTATTATTATTTGATACTTTGTATTATTAAATGACAATGTTATATATATATATATATATATATATATATATATATATATATATATATATATATATATATATATATATATATATATATATATATATATATATATATATATTGTGACAGGTATGCAAAGCTAGGAGAGGGTTTAGTTGCCCCAAAACTCAACCACACGAGAGAGAGGGGTGGCGTCAACAGAAAGTGTCTTTTATTAAACACAAAATATATAGATGGCAAAAAGAGATCAAAACTGGAACTTAGGTTCTTCCCGTTCTGGGGTACTTGTTACCGCTGCTTTTTCACCATCCACTTGAACTCCAGATCTCCTTGCAGGGGAAGAGAGAAAACAAAGGCAAAGTTGGTCAAACAGGCATAAGAAGGTTAACTGGGTCTTTTCTCTCTTCAACCAGTCTCACTCTAGAGCTCCCAGGAATCTCTCTCTCTCTCTCACCCTGAGCTTGTATGCACCCAGGACCATTGTCTGTTTAGTGAAGCAGGGATCACAGATTTATAGTGATCTCAATAGGACCATTATTGGCTACAGCTGTGTGTGGTTCCACGTTTGGAGGGTGCACAGGTGGAAGTATTCATCATTGATGATTCTTCCCAGCTGGGACCTACTTATATGCTCATGGGCTCCTTTCTTGAGTATTGGCCTGTCACACATTCCCTCCCTCAGCTCCAGGCTACTGCCCGGAGCGACAGACCATAGGCACTCCTCCCTCCGCGACAAGGCGTCAACATTACCTTGGAGGTTCCCTTCTCTATGCTCTACTCTGAAGCAGAAGTCCTGAAGATCCAGGAACCAACGGGTGACTCGGGCATTAGAGTCCTTTGCAGTAGACATCCATTTGAGGGGAGCATGGTCAGTAAGAAGGGTGAATTCTCTCCCCAGCAGGTAATACCGTAGTTTCTTTAGGGCCCACCTAATGGCCAAGCATTCTTTCTCCACGGTAGAATAATTACGCTCGTGTTTGAGTAATTTACGGCTGATGAATGTAATAGGATGTTCTTCTCCATTTCTCAGCTGCGAGAGGACTGCTCCTAAACCTGATACTGAGGCCTCCGTTTGTACGATGAAAGGTTGTTGAAAGTCTGGGGTTACCAAGACCGGATTCTCCCCTAGAGCCAGCTTAAGGGAGGAAAAGGCCATTTCTGCTTCGGTGGTCCAGACCACATGGTGAGGGAGGTGGTTTTTTGGTCAGGTCATGCAGGGGGGCTGCAATGGTTGCAAAGTTTGGGATAAATTGTCAGTAATATCCAACTAGACCCAGGAATGTTCTTACTTGTTTCTTGGTTACCGGTCTCGGCCACTGGGAAATTGTGTTGGTTTTTCGTTTCTGAGGCCTCACATTACCACGTCCTATAGTGAAACCAAGATATTCCGCCTCTTCTAATCCCAGTTTACATTTTGTTGGGTTGGCTGTTAACCCTGCCTCCCGGAGGGCATTTAACACCGCCTCCAGCCTCGTCAGGTGTGAAGACCAGTCAGCACTATGAACTACGATGTCATCAAGGTAGGCGGCTGCATATTCTTGATGGGGTCGAAGGATCTTGTCCATCATCCTCTGGAAAGTCGGGGGTGCCCCATGGACCCCGAATGGTAGAACCCGATACTGAAATAGTCCCTCAGGAGTGGAGAACGCTGTCTTTTCCTTGGCCTGGTCAGTTAATGGGACCTGCCAGTACCCCTTAGTCAGATCCAGAGTGGACACGAAACGGGCTGGCCCAAGGCGCTCAATGAGTTCATCAACTCTGGGCATAGGATAGGCATCAAAGCGAGAGATTTCGTTTAATTTTCTAAAATTATTACAAAACCGTACGCTGCCGTCAGGCTTAGGGACCAGAACAATTGGGCTTGACCATGCACTGTTGGACTCCTCGATGACGTTCAACTCCAACATCTTCCTTACTTCTTCACGGATTGCTTCTCGTCGGGCTTCTGGGATACGATAGGGTTTCAGTCTCACTTTCTTCCCAGGTTCAGTGACTATATCATGGTATACAACTGTGGTCCGACCTGGCAGTAGAGAGAATGTATCTGAATGTTGGCTTACCATCTCCCGGAGGTCTTGTTTCTGGCTTGGGGTTAGTTGGGCTCCCATTTCCACTTCCACTGGTACTGGTCCTGGGGATGGAAGGGTGGAGAGGAGGCATTGTTCAGGGTCATACCATTTCTTGAGTAAATTTACATGATAGGTCTGGAGGACCTTGCGTCGGCCAGGCTGTCTCACTTTGTAGTTCACTGGACCCACTCGTTCAACCACTTCATATGGCCCATGCCATTTGGCAAGAAACTTACATTCATGGGTGGGGACCAACACCATGACTTTTTTCTCCTGGTTGAAACTCTCTTAGTTGGGCTCCCCTGTTGTAAATTTGTGCTTGGGCCTCTTGAGCCCGTTTCATGTGTTCATGTCTCTAACAACTGGCCACACCTGATTCATTCGCTGGTGCATCTGCTCTACGTGCTCTACCACAGAGCGATGAGGTGATGGTTGGTTCTCCCAGACCTCCTTGGCAATATCCATCAAGCCTCTGGGCCTTCGTCCATAGAGAAGTTCGAATGGTGAGAATCCTGTGGAACTCTGTGGTACTTCCCTAATGGAGAAAAGAACATACGGCAGCAACTGGTCCCAGTTCTTCCCATCCACCTCAATCAGTTTTCTCAGCATTTGCTTTAAAGGCACACTATGCAACAATTGTACCTTAATATAACAGCTTCAAAGTAATTTCGGTGGTAAACAAACTCATAGTAGGGCGAATCATCCTGGTAGTAAAGCTCGGGGGGGACGCCGCTGGATAAACCAGCAATGTAAGTTTGAGAGGAGCGTCCCTGACAAATCTCGCGAGAATCACGACATGGTTTACGGCAACGACGTCACACACATCAACAACAACAACATAGGAAGCACGAAGACAGTTGCGCGCAATTCAGACGTGATACCATGCGTGATACTCGACGATGGAAAAAGCAAAGAAAACGCGGTCGGAAGAGACTAGGAAAAGGAATAGAGAATCTGACCGTGTGAGGAACCGGATAAGAGTCACTCGGTCGGGCTTTCACTCGTTGGCGCGAGCTAAAAAGCATGCAGCACTGCGCCGAGTCAAGCGAGTCGAGCCCCGTGTCAAGCGAGTCGAGCCCCGTGTCAGGCGAGTCGAGCCCCGTGTCGAGCCCCGTGTCAGGCGAGTCGAGCCCCGTGTCAGGCGAGTCGAGCCCCGTGTCAGGCGAGTCGAGCACCGTGTCAGGCGAGTCGAGCACCGTGTCAGGCGAGTCGAGCCCCGTGAAAAGCGAGTCGAGCCCCGTCCCAAGCGAGTCGAGCCCCGTCCCAAGCGAGTCGAGCCCCGTGTCAGGCGAGTCGAGCCCCGTCTCAAGCGAGTCGAGCCCCGTGTCAGGCGAGTCGAGCCCTGTGTCAGGCGAGTCGAGCCCCGTCTCAAGCGAGTCGAGCCCCGTCCCAAGCGAGTCGAGCCCCGTGTCAGGTGAGTCGAGCCCCGTGTCAGGCGAGTTGAGCCCCGTGTCAAGCGAGTCCAGCCCCGTCTCAAGCGAGTCCAGCCCCGTCTCAAGCGAGTCCAGCCCCGTGTCAAGCGAGTCCAGCCCCGTGTCAGGCGAGTGATGCAGTGATGCTGACCTGGCGATCTTGTTGATGAACTAGTAAGTAAATCTCTTATTTGTAAACTTGTTTGCATTCTATGTTGTATTATGTTGCGCTTGCTTGTAGTATGTCATTTTTTTACGATGCTGTTCATTCATCCATGTTTGCGATTATCATGAAGACAGTTGTCAATATCTCACATAATTATCAGGACATATATAAGCCTAGAGGTTGTAAATAGTGTAAACGAGCACAATTTGCAAAGTAGTATGATAAATTGCAATAATCGTGTCTAATGACATCATAACGGCCAATGTTATGAAATAATGCGACGTACTTTATTGATGTCATCTGGCATTTTGTAATGTTTACATTACAAGCAAAAAACACAAATGGAATTATACAGTAGGCCTAGACAATAGGCTATTTACTTGTGATTTAGCAGCAATCGTGTAAAACGTTATAAGACAGCAAACGCAGTAGAGTACTTTATTATTATAAAGTAGTCTAACACTTGACACATATAGTTATTATTATCCTATTAACATCATCAGTAGTTCAGTAAACTATGCAGTAACCTAATATTTGTATGAAATCGTGAAACATTACCTGGTCAATATCTTCGGAGTGTATCTGTGTCTGTTTCATGCCCTTGACGCTTCTAAAGTGTGTTCTATAGCCACTGGTATATTGCTATTTACGACAGTGCAAGTATTCCACAGCGACTCTAGGGGTCGCTGTTTGCCAAATACACAAATGCTGCATAGTGTGCCTTTAAGGTCTGATTAAACCTCTCAACCAACCCGTCTGTTTGAGGATGATACGCAGAGGTACGAACCTGTCTCACCTTCAACAGTTTACACATCTCTTTCAGGACTTTGGACATGAAACAGGTACCCTGGTCTGTTAGTATCTCCTCCACAATTCCTACTCGGCTAAAAAGTTGGAACGTCTCTCTGGCTACCGCTTTAGCCGTTGCTGCCCGTAGTGGTATGGCCTCCGGATACCGGGTGGCATAATCCAGGATTACCAAAATGTAATGATGGCCCTTGTTGGTTCTGGGGAGTGGGCCCAGGATGTCCATAGCAATTCTGTGAAAGGGGATATCGATAATGGGTAAAGGGATCAACGGGTTGCGGTAGTTTACCTTGGGGCTGGTCTTCTGGCAGGTTGTACACTGTCTGCAGTAATCTTCAACTGCTCGCTTCACCCCTGGCCAGTAAAACCTTCTCAGTATGCGTTCATATGTTTTTTATGTCCCCAGGTGGGCTCCCAGGAGGTGGGAATGAGCCAAATACAACACTTTGGAAATATAGGGTTTAGGTATCAGCAGTTGTTCAACCAGCTCATCTTCAATCTTGATGACCCGGTAGAGCAAGTTATTTTTTACAGAAAAATGTGGATAAGTTATTTCACTTACCCCCTCTATTAACTGGTCGTCAACAACTCTGACGCTTCTCCATGCCTGTTCGAGGTTAGGGTCCTGTAGCTGAGCTGTCCCAAACTGCCCCGGCCGGTCAGTTTCTATCATTTCTGCTCTGGGGAACTCCGAAAAGACTTCGCTAGTGGAGGGACTTTCTGCTACTTTTTCAGATGGGTCATTCACTTCTGGTTTTACTGGGATTACAGACTCGCTCTCTGATTCTCGGCCTGAGGGTGCTGCTAACGCCCGAAGAAGCTGAGGTTTCTTGGAGCTCAGTTTAACTTGACTTTTGGGCCTTTGAGGGGGGTTTCGGTTGACTAGTGACGAATAATGGTCATACACTGGGCAGTCCCTACCTATCAGGACTGGAACTGGCAAGTTGTCGACCACGCCTGCCTTGAAAGTGCAGACTCCTCTGGGAGTGACCATCTCCACAAGCGCTGTGGGGTAGCTTTTCTGATCTCCATGAATACAAGACACCACAACGGGGGGACCTTTCTGGCCTAGTGCAAATTCCGGCCGAACTAAGGTAATCATACTTCCTGAGTCCAGCAGAGCTTCTGTGTCTCGGTTGGCCAGTCTCACTGGAATTCGGGGAGCCATTGACCACGGGCGGGCCCAACAAGTTGTTCCGTAGTGGCAAGCATTACTACCTGAGTCGGCTGAGGGCATGGACTCTTCTTTCCCTGGGCAGCTCCAGGAGAGATGACCTTCCTGTCCACAGGAGTAACATCTTCGTGGGCTCTGGTTGCTAAGAGTTTGCCAATGAGATTGGTTCTGACGCTGGGCTGATGTGACAGACCTTGTCTCCTGAGAATTACTGCGGTTCTTCAGTGGTCCGCCTCTTTCCCCTCTGCTGCTGGGGCGGCCCATTCTGGGTGGATCTTGACGATTAACTTTCATTACCTCCACTGTCACTTGATGGTTCTCCAACAGCGCTATTAGAGTGTCAACATCAGAAGGACTGATTTGTGCAGCATAGCGCTTGGCCTCAGCAGGCAGAGAACGGATGCAACGATCTAATACAATTCTCTCCATCAATGGGGGCCATCCCCAGAACTGAGCCAGGCCTTAGTCAGTCGAGTCAGTGTGGCTACCTGGGGTCTTACTGGCTGGGTTGGATCAAAAGTCCATGCATGGAAACGTTGGGCGCGAGCAGGGAGGCTATGCCCATAATGGGACAAAATGGCTTTCTTTAACTTCGCATAATCAGCTGCGTCTTTAGCGGACAGATCTTGACAGGCCCTCTGGGCCTCCCCTGTTAAAAAAGGTGCCAACAGTGTACCCCAATCTTCTTCAGGCCACTTCTCTCTGACCGCTGTTCTTTCAAAGACTTCCAAATAGGCTTCCACGTCATCCTCCGGAGTCTGCTTGGTGAGGACCCGTCCAGGGTCTAGGGTGGGGCTGGATTTGGACATGACTTGACACATGGTAGAAACGGCCTCCCTAAGGGCACTTAGCTCCTCTCTCTGTTTGGCATGACTGGTCAACAAGGCCCTGATTGCATCTTCCATTTTCTTCTTCTCTGGGTCTAGTTTTGTGGCACTCAAGCATCGGTCGCTATGCCCGCATTCTCCACCATCTGTGACAGGTATGCAAAGCTAGGAGAGGGTTTAGTTGCCCCAAAACTCAACCACACAAGAGAGAGGGGTAGCGTCAACAGAAAGTGTCTTTTATTAAACACAAAATATATAGATGATGGCAAAAAGAGATCAAAACTGGAACTTAGGTTCTTCCCATTCTGGGGTACTTGTTACCGCTGCGTTTTCACCATCCACTTGAACTCCAGATCTCCTTGCAGGGGAAGAGAGAAAACAAAGGCAAAGTTGGTCAAACAGGCATAAGAAGGTTAACTGGGTCTTTTCTCTCTTCAACCAGTCTCACTCTAGAGCTCCCAGGAATCTCTCTCTCTCTCTCAACCCTGAGCTTGTATGCACCCAGGACCATTGTCTGTTTAGTGAAGCAGGGATCACAGATTTATAGTGATCTCAATAGGACCATTATTGGCTACAGCTGTGTGTGGTTCCACGTTTGGAGGGTGCACAGGTGGAAGTATTCATCATTGATGATTCTTCCCAGCTGGGACCTACTTATATGCTCATGGGCTCCTTTATTGAGTATTGGCCTGTCACTATATATATATATATATACACACATACATATACCAAACCTGAATATCTGATTATTTTTTTTAAAAATCCACATTTCTTTTATTTTGCTGTATAAGTGACTGAGAACATTATTTCCTCTCTGAAGTGGTTGGTGTAAAAGAGAAAAAAAAACTTGGTGTTAAAGAGAACGGATGTTTGACATTTATTCAAATGAGTTTTTAAATAAATGCTTTCTTTCTGGCCCGATGTGTCGCTCAGTTTCTGGTTTTAAGAGGAAGACGAGTTTTTCCGTGGAACTAAAAACAGCAGAAGAACCAGAACATATTTTCAGAGAATGATTCTATTTTAGAATCAAATGATTTTTGACATGTTTCTCCAAGCATCTTTAATAATTTTATGTTTCTTGTTCTCTGTCTGAGAAGGTTCACAGTTATCCAGGTCATTGTACAGGGTTTTATTTATGTTTTTGTACAGTTAGATGTGCTCTTGCTCAGAATGCTTTGTTACTCTCCAGTTGGCTTCATCCATTGTGAAATTAAGAGATTTCCTGGCATTTAAAATCATTACAAACACAATATGATGTCATATGAGAGTTTCTTCTACTTTGCTGTGCTGAAAACAGCATGTGTAGTAGATCAGTAAGTCAATCTACAAAACTAGTATACATTCTTTCTTTCACTTTTTTATTTAGCATTTTTAATAACATTGTATGGTAGTCTGATTAAATAATGGCCGAGAAAAGAGATGTTGAATATAGTGGCTGATATAACTGGAATACTGGAAACCAATCAACATGATGACAGTATGTAATTAAATATTATGGATTATGGATTTTATGGATTTGGCAATTATAGCTGCTCATCCAGGTATTTCATGTATGCATACATTTGCATACTGCACACAATGTATAGACTATATACCGTTTTTTTTTTTAATGTTTTATAAAGAAGTCCCTTATGCACACCAAGGCTGCATGCATTTAAAAAATACAGTAAAAACTATAATTTTGCTAAATATTTTTGCAATTAAAAGTAACTGTTTTCTATAGTAATATATTTTAAAATGTAATTTATTCCTGTGATTAAACCTGAATTTTCAACATTATTACTCCAGTCTTCAGTGTCACATGATCCTTCAGAAATCATTCTAATATGATGATTTGTGCTGCTCAAGAAACATTTATGATTAATATCATATATTATTTTGAAAACAGTTGTGCCATGATACATTTTATTTTTCAGGCTACATTATAAATGTCACTTTTGATTAATGTAATGCATGAATATTTAAAAATCTTACTGATCTGAACACTATATATGCTATTTCTTACAATGTTTGATAATTATATTATATAATTTATATATAAAATCAGTTATGAAACAAGTAGGAAATCATGTCTTAATTCAGTATTAAAATGCTTGTTTTCGAGGACAGGAATAGCACTTCAGAGATGGAAATGAACATGTGAATCAGAAGATTCCCAGAGATCCCGAAGCTTTCAGCAGCCCGTTCACAGCTGTTGATGGGATATCCCAGTGTCTAATGATAGCCAACAGCTCCCCGTTACGGCCAGCACACCAACACATGACCAACATAACAGAATGATGATTAAAGGATCTTCACATTTAAAAAAAACTAGAGGGAGACCACTGAAATTCATTTCATATCTGTTATCGTTGCTGGAATTCTGTATGCAGAATCCATAACAGTGTGTGTAAGCTGTTGTGCAATAATGCTCTGATGACTTGATCACTATGTTATGTTTAAGTTGACGTGGTGTTGCATGAAATATGGGGTGAGATTTCATCCGAGGGTGATTACAGCTGTCCAACACCTGCAGAGAAGCAAAGCTAATTTATGAGATTATTCCCATGAACTAATGCACTGTTCATATATGCATAACTTTAATCAAATTGGGTTTCTGACCATAGGATTTGTCATGTAAAATGCTACATTTAACTGCATTAGATATTTATTCGGATTTTGAGTCTGTACACTTTATCTAAATAAAGTTTTATTTATTTGATAATTTTACATTTTGTTTTTGGTGTATTTAATATTAGTTTATATATATTTCTATCATAAATTATGTTATTTTCTATTTAAATATAAGAATATATTATAGGCTTATTTTGTTTGTATATGATATATTGTATGTATTGTTTAATTATAATTTTAATAATTTTAATAATTAAATGATATAATAGCACCTATTTTTGTTTGTTTTATTATTATTAAATTGTAGTATTATTCAATTGTGTTATATATAATAAATGTTATATTTTTATAATATAGGTATTGCTTTACTACAATTTATTGTTTGAATATTAACACCCATTATTATTACATATTTCTTAAATGATGTGATTTAAAACATGTTATAATATATTTTTTATTATCATATATATTATTATTTTTATTAAAATGTATTGTTTGAATATTTTGTATTATTGAATGAAATATTAGCACCCATTTTAATTAGTTGTGTAATTGTGTTATTTTATAAATGTTATATATATATATTTAGCTATAAAGAAAATGTTATATGTTATTATTTTATTTAGGCCTACATGTACTATTTTATTAATTATTTGCATCCATTATAATTATTCGTGTTATTTTGAACATTAGGCCTACTTGTTTTTGTTCTGTATACTTTTCTATATAGTTTTAGACGCGTTTCTAAACGCCTCGCTTTCAGTCAACAGGACAGTGAGCGGGCGCGACGTGTGCTTGACTCATCACGGGCTCGCGCAGCTCGTGCACTTGAGTTGAAAACTTCTCCGCGTGCGATCGCGGAGCGCACACGAGACCCGAAACAGAGCCGAGCGGTAAATCTCGGGCTCCTGCTCCCTTTGCCGGATCAAAACATGGACGATTTAGGTAAGTACGCGCTGCTTTGACGTTTTACCTCGGATAATCGTGAAAGGAGAAGTTTGACGCGACGCTAGAACGCTGAATTGACGCTGTAGGAGCGGATGGTGCGCGGTGCTGTTGCCAACGTCAGCGCGCGCCGATGCTCGACTGCAGCAACATGCTGAAAAACACATGCTCGCGCGCCTGGATGCCCGTTTAAAGATGCTTTTACACGCTATATTCATGTATCTTCAGGTGTTTGATGTTCTGTGTTGATGCTGCAGTGTTGCAAGAGTCAGATTGATCCGTTCTTTACAGCTGCTGCTGTTCTTGCAACATTGAGTGATTAATATCAGACCCTTGCTAGTGCAATACCACTTTGAGCTTTATACTTGTCCCTAAATGCAGAAGTCTAGAATAGATTATAGTTTTTGCTGATTTATTTGCATTTATAGTTCCTGTCTTTGCAACTTCTGCAATGTGTCAACAAAACAACAATGTGTTATTTCGCACCCGACCTCCAAACTTCACAAATATTGCCCAAAACCCGCTGTTGGTCGTGCATTAGTGATGGCATTGGTTTTAATGCAGGAATCAACACGCATGAGTTGCCAATACACTTATATTTCAAAATCAGCAACAAAACTACTAGTTGTTGTTGTCAATGAACTGTATTCACTTACTGTAAAACAGTTGATCCCATAAACTACAGCTTGGTGTTGTAACTTGTTGACTTGTTGCCCAGGGCAATGAGAAAAAGAGCAGCACTGCCTAATCTAACACATCTCAACATTAGTGGCTTGAGACTGTTGAGTTCTTCTTGAGTATTCATGAGTGACGTGCTGTTTAGTAAAGTTATTTTCGTAAACCTGTGACGACGACGAACAACAAGCGTTTGTTTGGCTCAGGGAGTTTAGACATTAACATGGAACAAGCGAGGGTCAGAAATTAAAGGGATAGTTCACCCAAAAAAGTAAATTTACTCACCCTCATGCTGTTCCTAACCTGTAGTTTCTTTCTTCTGTTGAACACAAAGATAGTTTGAAGAATGTTGGGAATCAAACAGTTGACGGTTGACTTCCATAGGAAAAAAAAGTACTATGGAAGTCAATGCTGTCTGGTTACCAATATTCTTTAAAATATCTTTGTGTTTAACAGAAGAAAGAAACTTCTACAAGTGTGACCCTGGACCACACTTATGGTTCAATTTTTTGAAATTGAGATTTATACATCAAATGAAAGCGGAACAAATAAGCTTTCCATTTATGTATTGTTTGTTAGGATAGGGCAATATTTGGCTGAGATACAACTATTCTTGAATCTGGAATCTGAGGGTGCAAAAATATCGAAACATTGAGAAAATCGCCTTTAAAGTTGTCAATTTATGTTTGCGATTATGCTGCATTCACTCACAAAAATAAACATTTTCTATATTTCCGGTAGGAAACATGATCTTTACTTATATCCTCATGATTTTTGGCATAAAAGAAAAATCGATAATTTTGACCCATACAATGTATTGTTGGCTATTGCCACAAATTTTTTCCGTGCTACTTATGACTGGTTTTGTGATCAAGGGTCACAAGTGTCGGAACAACTTGAGGGTGGGGAAATTATGACAACATTGTCATTTTTTGGTGAACTATCACTTTAACAGCACTAAAATGGGAAAATTAAGTTGTCGTATTGCAACAGAGTCTTGCATGAGCTAATCGTCATGCGATTCTGATCATTAAAATAATACAGGATGCTGCATGTGCAAAGCTTCAGTCTTTCTAATACACACTTCTATTTTTAGCAGTGGTGTGGCAGTACCATCCTGACAGCGCTTTAGTGTCCGTCACACTTATCTGTCCCGTTCTGAACATCTGTTCACTTGCTGATCACGGGCACCTTTAAAACTCAGATTGGCATAAATGGGGCATCTTGAGTGTCTTTACATCGCAAGGCTATTCTGAAACTTCCATTGGTGTTGTCTGCTGGTTTTCTGGTCATAAGACAGATTGTCATGTATGATAAATTTAATAGATGGTATATTTAAGTTAAATGTCACCAAGAGATATGCAATAAATATTAGCAACGATGAGAAATTTTAGCAAGAAACATGCCTATAGAAATGGCTTAAAGTGCACTTAAATGCTGTTTGATTAAAGGCATCACTATCTAATTTCAGTGCATCTCTGCACAGTTATTAATAAGAGGTCTGTGCAAATTGTGCACAAATAAGACTAAGAGCGTGTATGCTCATGTTGTCTTGAGTGCACTTTCACTTCTTCTCATAAGGCCTGTCGATGGCACACAAACAGTGATCGCTTTATCCTCAGCAGTGAAGCGTAGATCGAGGCAGACATTGAGATCGCAGGTGTGAGCGTTTCTTTTTGCCTGGTCATTCTCCTGTACACGTAAGCATGCATTGTGGGCCGTGCGACTGTTTGATCCTAGAAAACCTGTACGTCAGCGCTCTTTTCAGTGATGGAGTATTGTGCCTCGAGACTGTTGATGTAACAAACAAATATGTCCATGTATGTCTCTTAAAGAAGAGAAGTCTGATTCACTGTAGCAAATCAGTGTGTTTGGGTTCAGTAAGGCTTCTGTCTTCTATTATTGATCAAAAATACAGTAAAAACAGTAATATTGTGAAATATTACTACTATTTAAAACAACTGATTTTTATTGTTAAAGGTGAACTAAGTAACTTTTTTACCTTAACCGAACAGCTTTGGAGTCATTGTAATGTTTATATTACTGATTTCGTGTTGAATGGTGGTCGTCTCGCCCCCCCCTGTTGGCTGTGAGCGGAAAAAACACACTTGCAACTTTGAGCCGGCGGCCCGCCGGCCGCAGCACCAGGAAGTGTCGCGTGATATCAGGTCTCGCGATGTAACGAATTGCTTTACGGCAAGAAAGATCTGCTAAAATGAGCATCAAACAGAAATAACCCGGCGCCGTATGCATGTGGTGTTCGAGACGCACATACAATACAGACTACCGACAGTTCAACAGGGCGCGCGCAGCTCTTAAAGGGGCCACACCTTATTTCCACTCCTTACAGCTTTTATCATACTGAACAGGTACCGGTGTACAGGGGGAGGAGATCAGGCCGTGAGTGCAGAGACATCTCTGCGTGCGTGATATTTACGACAGTACAAGTATCCCACAGCGACTCTAGGGGTCACTGTTTGACAAAAGCAGAAATCCTGCCAAGTGCTGCTTTAAATGTTTAAAAATGTAATTTATTCCAGTGATCAAAGCTGAGTTTTCAGCATCATTACTCCAGTCTTCAGTATATGTTTCCATCTAAAATTTCGAGTTTAAGTTTTGTTCAAAATGGGAATATAGCATAAAACATTTGCGAATAAAGCAGCGTTTCCATCCAGTGAGCTGAAGAGAACAAAATCGTTATGCAAATCGTTTGTCCAGTTATGTCGTCCCATCGCTGTGTCACCTGTTTTTTTTTTTTTTGATGCATATCGATAGTAAATGTGTTTCCATCATATGTGCATGTTTTCTTAAATGTATCCTACTCAAACAAACGCATATGTAATTTATGCTCATTTTAGCATTTAATAATATTGGCATCAAAATAATATTGAGATGAAATTTAGAACAGAATAATTTTTATTTAAAATAAATGCTGTTCTTTTGAACTTTCCACAAAAATATGAAGCACCACAACTGTTTTCAACATTGATAATAATCAGAAATATTTCTTGAGCAGCAAATCCTCATGTTAGAATGATTTCTGAAGGAATCATGTGACACTGATGACTGGAGTAATGATGCTGAAAATTCAGCTCTGATCACAGGAATAAATTACATGTGAAATACATTCAAATAGAAAACACCATACATTCAAATCACAATATTACTTTACTGTATTTCTGGTCAAATAAATACAGCCTTGGTGAGCAGAAGAGACTTCTTATCAAAAACATAAAAAATCTCACCAATATATTGAATACTTTTCCCAGCCCTGTGATGAATTATAACTGAGTATTTGTCCTAATGTACCAGTAAGTGAACCGCTGAATGTTGTCTGTTCTCGTACACTGAATTTGTAATGGCCCAGTCAGCGGGTTAAAGAGCGATCTGTCAGTAAGTCCGAGCTTGATGATGATAGTCTGTGATCAAGGCCTGCAATGTTTAACTATGTGTGCGCAAGATGACGTTCAGCTCAATTATCCACTGAGAAACAGAAAGGCTTGTGTGTAATTCAGTGTTATTTTGTGTCTGACCTAAACCATCTTGTGAGTTTGCAGAAATTTCTGCACTATTCTGATGTGTAACGTGTGAAATTGTGGTTATGTTTCAAAAGCATATATGAACACACATACTGTACCGTTGGGTTTGCTGCTTGCATGAAAAATGCAACACTGTGGTTTGATGGTCTGATATCTGAATTAAAGGAATAGCACACCCAAAAATTAAAGTTCCTCATTTACTCGGTTATGTTGTTCCAAACTTGCATTGGTTTCTTTCTTTTGTTAAACACAACATGAGAAATGTTGTCTAGCAGAATGTCTGAACATCTTGTATGATGAAAGTACATGGTTTTTTGTACTGTCAGACTCTGAATAGGACAAAAATACATGAAAGTAACATAAAAATAGTCCATATAAACTCTTACATGATATCTCAGGTGTTCTGAAATAAGGTTTTCACGGAACAAAGATTCAAAAATGAAAATCCTGTCAATAATTACTCCCCCTTACCAAAACCATAAGACTTTATTCATATTTGGAACACAAATTAAGATATTTTTCATGAAATCTGAGAGATTTCTGTTCTGTCCCTCCACACATTCACATATAACATTCAATTTTGGTAAACAGAAGCTCAAACATGATAACCATTCTCGTGTTACGCATCACGTTTGAGCTTCAGCAAGAACCAATGAGGTTCATTCTCATGTTACACAGCACGTTTGAGCTTCTGTAAGAACCAATGAGGTTCATTCTCGTGTTACGCATCACGTTTGAGCTTCTGTAAGAACCAATGAGGTTCATTCTCGTGTTACGCAGCGCGTTTGAGCTTCTGCAAGAACCAATGAGGTTCATTCTCGTGTTACGCATCACGTTTAAGATTCTGTAAGAACCAATGAGGTTCATTCTCGAGTTACGCATCACGTTTGAGCTTCTGTAAGAACCAATGAGGTTCATTCTCGCGTGTTACGCAGCACGTTTGAGCTTCTGTAAGAACCAATGAGGTTCATTCTCGAGTTACGCATCACGTTTGAGCTTCTGTAAGAACCAATGAGGTTCATTCTCGTGTTACGCAGCACGTTTGAGCTTCTGTAAGAACCAATGAGGTTTGATTCTTGTGTTACGCATCACCGTTTAAGATTCTGTAAGAACCAATGAGGTTCATTCTTGTGTTACGCATCACGTTTAAGATTCTGTAAGAACCAATGAGGTTCATTCTCGTGTTACGCATCACGTTTAAGATTCTGTAAGAACCAATGAGGTTCATTCTCGAGTTACGCATCACGTTTGAGCTTCTGTAAGAACCAATGAGGTTCATTCTTGTGTTACGCATCACGTTTAAGATTCTGTAAGAACCAATGAGGTTCATTCTCGTGTTACGCATCACGTTTGAGCTTCTGTAAGAACCAATGAGGTTCATTCTCGTGTTACGCAGCACGTTTGAGCTTCAGCAAGAACCAATGAGGTTCATTCTCATGTTACGCATCACGTTTGAGCTTCTATAAGAACCAATGAGGTTCATTCTTGTGTTACGCAGGACGTTTGAGCTTCTGCAAGAACCAATGAGGTTCATTCTCGTGTTACGCATCACGTTTGAGCTTCTGTAAGAACCAATGAGGTTTGATTCTGTGTTACGCATCACGTTTAAGATTCTGTAAGAACCAATGAGGTTCATTCTCGTGTTACGCAGCACGTTTGAGCTTCTGTAAGAACCAATGAGGTTCATTCTCGTGTTACGCATCACGTTTGAGCTTCTGTAAGAACCAATGAGGTTCATTCTCGTGTTACGCATCACGTTTGAGCTTCTATAAGAACCAATGAGGTTCATTCTTGTGTTACGCAGGACGTTTGAGCTTCTGCAAGAACCAATGAGGTTCATTCTCGTGTTACGCATCACGTTTGAGCTTCTGTAAGAACCAATGAGGTTTGATTCTTGTGTTACGCATCACGTTTAAGATTCTGTAAGAACCAATGAGGTTCATTCTCGTGTTACGCAGCACGTTTGAGCTTCTGTAAGAACCAATGAGGTTCATTCTCGAGTTACGCATCACATTTGAGCTTCTGTAAGAACCAATGAGGTTCATTCTCGTGTTACGCAGCACGTTTGAGCTTCTGTAAGAACCAATGAGGTTCATTCTCGTGTTACGCACACGTTTGAGCTTCTGTAAGAACCAATGAGGTTTGATTCTGTGTTACGCATCACGTTTAAGATTCTGTAAGAACCAATGAGGTTCATTCTTGTGTTACGCATCACGTTTAAGATTCTGTAAGAACCAATGAGGTTCATTCTCGTGTTACGCATCACGTTTAAGATTCTGTAAGAACCAATGAGGTTCATTCTCGAGTTACGCATCACGTTTGAGCTTCTGTAAGAACCAATGAGGTTTGATTCTTGTGTTACGCATCACGTTTAAGATTCTGTAAGAACCAATGAGGTTCATTCTCGTGTTACGCATGCACGTTTGAGCTTCTGTAAGAACCAATGAGGTTCATTCTCGTGTTACGCATCACGTTTGAGCTTCTGTAAGAACCAATGAGGTTCATTCTCGTGTTACGCATCACTTTGAGCTTCTATAAGAACCAATGAGGTTCATTCTTGTGTTACGCAGACGTTTGAGCTTCTGCAAGAACCAATGAGGTTCATTCTCGGTTACGCATCACGTTTGAGCTTCTGTAAGAACCAATGAGGTTTGATTCTTGTTACGCAGCACGTTTAGACTTCTGTAAGAACCAATGAGGTTCATTCTCTGTTACGCAGCACGTTTGAGCTTCTGTAAGAACCAATGAGGTTTCATTCTCGTGTTACGCATCACATTTGAGCTTCTGTAAGAACCAATGAGGTTCATTCTCTTGTTACGCATCACGTTTGAGCTTCTGTAAGAACCAATGAGGTTCATTCTCGTGTTACGCATCACGTTTGAGCTTCTGTAAGAACCAATGAGGTTCATTCTCGTGTTACGCATCACGTTTGAGCTTCTGTAAGAACCAATGAGGTTCATTCTCTGTTACGCATCACGTTTGAGCTTCTGTAAGAACCAATGAGGTTCATTCTCGTGTTACGCATCACGTTTGAGCTTCTGTAAGAACCAATGAGGTTCATTCTTGTTACGCATCACGTTTGAGATTCTGTCAAGAACCAATGAGGTTCATTCTCGTGTTACGCATCACGTTTGAGCTTCTGTAAGAACCAATGAGGTTCATTCTCGTGTTACGCATCACGTTTGAGCTTCTGTAAGAACCAATGAGGTTCATTCTCTTGTTACGCATCACGTTTGAGCTTCTGTAAGAACCAATGAGGTTCATTCTGTGTTACGCATCATTTGAGTTCTGTAAGAACCAATGAGGTTCATTCTCGTGTTACGCATCACGTTTGAGATTCTGCAAGAACCAATGAGGTTCATTCTCGTGTTACGCATCGCGTTTGAGCTTCTGCAAGAACCAAAACCTGTCAATTAGACAAAGGTCAGAAATCTTTAGTTTTTTCATGGATATATTTTACAAATCATTATGAACGAGTTTTGGGTAAATAATATACTTTCAGCAGTATCTTTATTTGTGTTTTGAAGATTAATGAAGGTCTTATGGATTTGGAGTGACATGAGGGTGAATAATTGAGAGAAGTTTCATTTGTGGATGAACTAACATTTAAATTTCTCAATGTTCCTCTCACAAAGCTAATGTGACTTCACTTTTTATAATAACATATTTTTTTCATTTGTGATTTTTGGCTTGTGGCGACCATGTGTATATATAAAGCAAGCACCATTTGTCTTTGTTGTATTTTGTGAATAATTTTTATTATGTATATAACTATCGTTTTAAAGTAAACACTCGTCTGTCTGGATGAGTAAAAATGACTGTATGAACTTCCCTTGGTGATTCTTAGTCACAATGCAAATGCTCTCGCAACGGTTCCTTTTCTGGGAAAGAGCGCTTGGTTGTGATGTGTAAACACAGAGTGTTTGGTGAATGGTGAAACACTTCAACCTCAAAACAGAAACACACACACACACCACACACACACACACACACACACACACACACACACACACACACACACACACACACACACACACACACACACACACACACACACACACACACACACACACACACACACACACACACACACACACACACACACACACACACAGGCTTAATGGTGAAATGTAAATGCTCAAACTGTGAAGTTTTTTTTTAATATTCTATGGTGAGAAAAAGCAAGAATAAAAGGCTCTATGAACACTAAACTCCTAGTATAAATTTCACAAATAATTACAAAGAAACCAGGAGAAGACATTGAATTAAACTTGAAATTTGAAGTAGAAAGACTTAAATAGTATTTTCTTTAAAAAGTACACTTATGTTTCTCATAGCTGAGTTTGTTCTGTTTTTGAGCTGTCCATAACTGACTTTCAGACTCATATTAACTTGAGCATCACAGGGCAGATACAGTCACATCTTATACAACACATAGGCCACATGTTTCTCACGGCTGAATGCTTATCTTGACTTTCTTGAAGATACCACATACTATGCGGTTATGATAAACAATAGGTTTTGTGTTTGAGATAAAATACTAAACAAGTTAAGTTATTAATATTTATTATTATGCAGTTCATTATTGCAAAGTAAAAATGATCAGGACTTTGACATTATTTAATGTTATATCTACATTTTTTTCCTTAAAGGTGAAGTATTTAGTTCCTGCGACACTAGTGGCAACTAGCAGAATACACAAATGAAGCATGTTTTGAAACAACCTTGCAAATGCCTCTTTCGCACATCACGCCTCCCCCAACTCAAACATCACTAACCCAGCTCCAACGGGTGCTTGTGAAGGCAGTAAAAGGTCCAACATATAAGGAATACTTTTAGTCTGCATGTGTCATGAGTAAGCCACTGAGCAGGATAAAGAACTATCTAGAGCGGCTCGCTTATAACAAACTCATCCGACGTATCTGCATTTTTTGACATGACACACCACAGCTGTTTGAGGCTGTCTACATTGGACACACAGTAAACATTATAAATGGGTACATTTGTCTTTCTGAGCCGGTGCGTGATGATGCTGTATGGTATTGAAGTTTATCACAATTCCTCGTTTGCTTTGACGTGTTCGTGACCTTTTTCATTTTTGGCTTGCTCTTCTGCAACCGAAATAGCCATGCCCCAAACTCCCGCTATAGGTTGAGCTGGAACGTGATTGACGGATCCGGGCGGATGAAATCTGCTTTGGTCCCTGAGAGGCTCAAATTTGATACTTTTGGGGGAGATGAACCCATGAATGACATCTAAGGCCACGTACACTGGTTGTCAACTCATCTTTTAGGGTTATAATCCTGTTCGGTATGTAATCTACACCCCATCTCCTCTGTGCACGTCTGTCTATGAGGTGCGGACTGGACAAAAGTGACACTGCGCGAGAGAGACCGAGTGTGTCCAAGAGCGTGCTCGACAGTGCACGAGAGAGAGACAGAGTGTGACTTATTTAAACTTGTATCATTTATTTTACTGGACAGTTTAAAGCTCACAACCATATTTTGTTGTTACCTGAAGTACTTCGAGTGCAGTGTTATGTTGCATCATGCAGTATTTGTGCTAAAAAGTAAGAGTAAATGTCTGTTACCTCAATAAATTTAAAGCTACACTGTGTAACTTTTTTAGTTTATTCTTAGCTAAAAACACTTAGTTCTTTCAAAAATATATGTGCTCATTAATGTATATTTACTTCGTTCAAGTAATAAAGTATTCTCGTGAGTGTATAATATGCCATTGAAAATACATACGGGTAAGGGGTTCTAATGTCGGTCGCATGTTGCCCCTCCATCTTGAAAGTACATTAGCCAAAGAGGGACATACAACTTTGCCTTTCGCGTATCACTTGAAGGAACACTCATGGACGAGGTCGAACTTGAACCCATGTTAATCTTGGACTACATTGGCCACCGTAGGAGTTAAACCGAAATCGAAATTGAGAGGAACAGAAAATAATATTCACTGGATGGTCATATACCTTTTCACCACTAGATGGGGTAAAAATCACACAGTGTAGCTTTAAGGTTCATTTTAATCATTAACATTGAAAGCACCGTCTTTTTACAACTAAAATAACAGTAAAGGGTTAAAAAAAAAACTGAATTCCCAAAAATGAAAATGGAAAAAATGGAATTTGCAAAATTATTTAAAACGAAATTTGGGAAAAAATAAAACGGATTCTACAGCAGATTTATATTTATTTTTCTCCTGAAATATTACATTTATTTTGTATAGTGATCAATAAATGTATTTTGTAGATAAATGCGTATTATTTTGTGGCAATAATATGATCTGGTTTGTGCAGAATGTAGTTTTGTTCACCAAACCTTTGGTGAACAAATGTTTTTTCCAGTAGCCTAGTTGTTTTTTCCAGCAGGCCAAGTGACCACATTTCTGTTAGTCATTCGTCATTTAAATTGCTTAAAAAGAAAGGAAGATTAAAGGTCTTTTTAAATGCATCTCATCATCCAAAGTAAAATTACAGCAGAACTGACATGCAAAGGTTGGATATCTCGGATAACCTAGTTAGATAAATGTAACATGCTCTGACGAGTCCTACTGTAGGATAATCACTAGACGATTCCGTGAACTCTTTCCAGGCCCAGAATTAGCCTTGCGTTTTCTCAGTCTGAATCTAAGTGATGCATTTGGCAGGACGTTCAGAGACGATCTGCACGAGTTTAAACAGGCCGAAGCATTTGAGGAATTCCCAGCACACCTTTCTGCCCATCAGATAGGGAGATGGAGGGATCGGGAGATATCATGGGAGAACTGATGCTGGATGCAGGAATGTTAAGTACAGACTTGCACATTTATCTTGTGCTTTTTTATTGAAAGTCCAATAACGCTCAGGTCACAGTCTGGATGATGCCTGCATGCATCTTGTCTTCTCTGTTGGAATAGGCCTTGAATCCCAGGCATATCTTGACCAAGATTGGGTAGGTTATAAAATGCATGTGCTGAACCACTTCTAAGTGCTTTCAGTTTTTCCCATGGACCCGTATGTGTTTCGATTGAGATATTTTGGGCGTGTGCTCTTTGTGTTCACACAGATACACCTGTAGATGGCAGCTGGAACAAACTACTACATGTGTGCTTTGACTTCCCATCTAAAGAGAACTTCACTCGTTTAACTTCCTATTTTAAGTATGTTTTCTATTTTATTTTTTAAATGTATTGGTTTTTTTTAACTTTTTTTTTTTTTTTGCTTTTGGAAATAAAATAGCCCGAATATCTTTCCATGTTCACATTAAAGAGTCACAATCACAGGGCCAGTAATACCTTAGTCATGTTTTTGAGAAGTCTGAAAAGCTGTTATTGTCTGGCGATGTTCAAGATGGATCATTTGTGCTTCAGCTCTGGGTCATCAGCTGCATTGCTTCATCATTGGCTTATGGTTAATGTCAAGATCTTTTGACCGCGTTACACACATGTATTGTAGAATGCAGCAGATTCTCCTCATGAGAAGGCTATCATTTTAAATTAATTCTTGGGTTATTAATGAGATGGTCTTGCAGGTATAAATAGCAGTTTTGATAGTCAAACTGGACTCTCTCTCTCTCTTTCTATTTGTGTGTTTCACTCCGAGATGATAATTGGTCCCACATGGCGTTACTCTGACAAAATAATAATTAAAAACGCACAGACTTAAATATAGAGGAGCCAGAGGATGCAATCTCCACAATCTTTTTCTGCAGATTTTAAAGTAATTAACAGGCCTGTGTTGAATGGTTGCTTATTATAAGTGGAGCAATACATTGTCGTTTTGGTAAATCTTGAGAAATAGTTTTTGCTCTTCAATGCATTGATAAATGATTGCTGTTTTATTTAAATTATTGTGTTTTTTAATATTATTTTATGTATTTGTTTGTATGTGTGTGTGTGTGTATGTGTGTATATATATATATATATATATATATATATATATAATATATTACTAGTTGTGCAAACTGTCACTTTATCGCCTCTCTACTCGTGCTCTGTTGTAGAAAATCAGATTGTGTCATTTCCTTAATGTAATACTCTCCCTCATTCTTGCTGGGTTGACATCATTGTGTCACATGTCAATAACCAAACGCTCAAGAATTCAGGGTTATTAATGCTTTACTCCCTCGTATCTCTCGGGTTTTACAGCGTGGGATGTATTTCATCGTCTCTCTGTGGCAGGTTTAGGACTGAAGGCTTATTTTAGTACAGGGGTCTTGGGTCTCCCTCCTTGGCTGACCACCCTGTTGCTCTCAAATCTCTGGAGGTCAGAACTTAAGAAGAACTTTGGGGTTGAGAACTTTATATTTTACTGTCATAAAATGAGTCAAGTTGCCAAATTTAGACACTTTATCTGTCAGGTTTGACCTCTCTATGTAGATTGAGTTTTCTGCAAGTAAGACTGAAGTAAATAGTTGGAGTCCTTGGAGACTTGTTTCTCAGCTCAAGTTTTATTATTGTCTGTTTATGCAAAGAAAGTGTCTTCTGCACTTCCACTCATTGACCAGATGGGGGCGTATAAGTAAACGTGAGAGTGGAGATGAATGAATTATGAAATGGGCATTAATAATGAACCTTTAAGGCAAAGTCTTGGCACCCTAGACTCGTATTTCCAGCTTTGTTTATGACCGACATCTCAGAATTAGACTGCAAAGGATTTACTGACCTACTACAGCACATAAATGTGGTGCATGGTGAAATTGTGTGTTATGAAATGCATTATATTATTCAGCATTTATGATATGTAATAATCACTGCTTTCCACTAATAATCCTAGTCATTGAATGTTGTACAAGCTCTTTGAAACCACTGTTTGAATTAGGGGCTTAACGGTTCATCAGGGGTGTTTCAGTATGGTTCTGTGTGTGCTATGTTCAGGGAAAAAAGGACTACTGTTAAATCAAGAACATAAGAACAAATAATCAAACTACAAGCAACAGGCCAAATAAATACAATAGAGCAAAGATATAAATAAAATAAAGAGTGCTTACAATGTTATTTAGGTATCTAACAGTAGTTTTCAGGAACAGAAATTGAATAAAGTAATCAAATGTAAAACAACATTGCATATAATCTTCACTGTATAAATTAAATAAAGATGAATCATTATTAAAGCTATAAAAGCTATTCAGTCAAGAGCAGTGATTGATTTCCTTGTCTTTTGTTATTTGATTAACATTAAAAACACATACAGACAGCAGGAATATTAGGCTGTTGTCACTTTGACATAATTCACGGATGCATTAGCCTGGCAAGCCAGACCTACATCAAGATGTTAGGTCTGGGAACTCACAATTGGCATACCTCAATCCGAGGGGCGGGAGAAACGGTTATCTTTCAAAATCCTTCTGCACGCAATAGGATAGCACTAGCGCTACAACCAACCAGAGCAACGAACGGCTGTGTCTGAGTGAGTCCCATGCGTTTTTCCACCAGCGGAGTTGGTTGATATATTAAACTTTTGCCGTATCTGGTGGTCGTCAAAATTACGAACACATCTTCCTTTTTTTAGAATGACTTAAGTGACGTTCTCTTAACTCCAAGTCCTCCAGAGTCGCGGCCAAAGCCGATTCGAAAGGCAGCTGTTCGCCAGCAGCATCTTCTTTGTTTTCAAGTAGCAGGGAAATCACCTATGGAAATCACGCGGAACCGTCTCGTCTCCACAACTCTGCCGTCATTGTTAAGCCCGCCCACCAACTGTATACACGATGTGATTGGCCTGACCAGAGTTTGGTTTTTGCAGCTCGAATGCCAACGGAGATTTGCTAGACCACACTGGCTGCAAAATAATTTTTGCTGCCGCTAGGGTGCGTCTAGATTTCTAGGATCCATTACAATTAATGATTAATAAGATACAATTACATTTTAAAAAATACAATTACAATTAATAAGAAAATTAAGACGTTTTAATCTTAAAGATTAAAGATTCTAAAGATTAAAAAGTCTTATCACGAGTTTATAAAGTCTTAAATTTTGAAAGTATTTTTTCTGAATTAGCTGTCCAACAGTTTGAGTCCCAAAAACATCGTAAAAGTGTGTGAATTTAGTCAATTTTATTATAAAAACGAACAGGTACATAAAAAAACTAGGCTATTTTGGGTGCGTTCGTAAATTGCCTCTCTGTCATGTCAATCACTGTACTGATTGCCTACACCAAACACTGATCCCTAAACCTACCCGTCACTGTAACCTAAACCAATGAAATCGCTTGCAGGGCGGGATTTTTCCAGGGCGGGAAAAAGAATCACGTGTATTACAACGAATTAAAACTGTTAAAGTCGGCATGAAATCAAATTTGACAAATCTTTTTATATGTAATATTGTAGTGTTTATTATAAATGATTTATCTGTGCACTTCATTATTTTTTTAAAATTCATGTACCCTTATAATCTTTAACCAAATACATTACCCTTCCCTCCCCCCTCGAAACGACCTCTCTTTTCTTCCGGTCACATGCAATGGCGAAAGGGTGCGGCCAGAGCCGATGAGGGTGCGGCTATCGGAGCACAGCCTCTCAGAGAACCTGTCAGTGTCAGTGTCCAACGATCCAATCAATTCCCGAAGGATGGAATCAAGCCCCGCCCTACATTTTTTCAAATTTCAGAAGCCGTTTCACTCGAATATACGTCACAACAAGAAAAAAAATGACAATCTCAACTTCCTTTTCATGCCGACTTTAAGTTAAAAGTATCACTGATCTAAATGGTTACAGCTTGAAGTGGTGGTGAGGTATTAAAAAATATTGAGAAGGTCTTGAAAAAGTCTTAAAAAGGTATTAAAATTAACTTCAAGATTCCTGCATATACCCTGACTGATACTGAACACATGCTTTCTTTTCTTTCTCAACTGTTTATGTCCACTTAAGACATAACCTACTATGTTTGATATATGATACTCTGCAAGACTGGCATGTTGGCATATTTTTTGTGTGAATTTGTCTGTTCAAGCGCAAGACTTGAAAGAGAGCTCAATATTTGCACGCTTTGTTACGCATGGCTTTCTGTGTGTGCGCTTTCGGATGAGTACACTATCTTCTCACAGCGTGTGCACAAGACAAGTTCTCTTTCGCGTGCTCTTGCTCTTGAATGTTTAACTTGGCAAGGCCTAAATTAGTTTAGTTTAAACACAGATAGCAACATGTGCTGTTTGGGTGATGAGGCGTAAATGACTGGTCATAGAGCATATGGCACTATTAAACAAAGGTCACCACCGTGGTGCAAGTGCGTGCCGAACCGTTGGTTGAGAACAGTACGGTTAGATTTTTTTAGTTTTTATTTTTTTTAACAGGGAACCGTTACACCCCTAGATTTGATGTTTTAAACATTAAACAAGAGCTGTTCACTGTTTATAGATGTTTGTGCCAGAGGAGGTTGTGTCAGTGTAAAGTTATGCTAGTTATGTTTGCATTGGCTGTATACTTCCAGTGTAGCTAGCTAGCTAAAATATATGAATGATAGAAAATCGCTTTACAGAGTATTTATGTTACAAGTATATCATGAAAATATTTAATGTTATTTATTTCATGGCTTTTCAATTGCATCAAGTTAGGGGTGGACAATATTACCAAAACCTTATGTAGTGATATAAAAAAAGCTTCCCTTTTGTTGTTAAAGGCCAAGTTTGGGAGGATGGTTGGTGCGTGTTGCGTTCCAAAGTTTGGTAGAACAACTGTGGTCTGAAACTCTGTAAACCCGGCAGATCATAAGCTGCTCACATGTAAGAACACAGTGTCATGCTTCACTTAGAAACACGTAGCGCATATATTTCTTTAATTAAATCGCAGCCTTTCCTATTTGATCGCCCTAAGCCATATTTCAATTTTGGAATTATTTTTATTAATCATGCAGCCATATGTTTCGTCATACCACCCAGCCCTACATCATATTGCCAAAACTAGAAATCATCAAATTAAAAATGTCTTCAGCTCGCTAAGCATAGAGCTAACAGGGAAATGAACACTTTTTTGATTAGCTAGAACAAGATATCATGAAACATGACATAAAATAAAAATTGACAATTCGTGATTTTTTTTTTTATGGAATATTGATGCGTTTATTATGAATGATTTATCCGTGCACATCATTATTTTTTAAATGTTTTAATTCATGCATCCTCGTAAACTTCAATATAACTTCTCTTCCCTCTTGCAGCATCATCTCATATCTTCTCTTATTCCTTTAACGGCACGAGGGCGGGGTAAACAATAGCTAACCACAACCATCCAATCAATTCTCCATGAACAAAACCAACCCCCAAAAAAATCCACCCAACATTTGTTCATGTTCCAAAGCCGTTTCACTCAGATATTTGACAATAGGGAAAAAGACTATCACTCTGTTTCATGTGGACTTTATTAAGCATGCATTGAGAAGGGACTAGGATTCTGTGGGGGGACAGAGATTTTTACGCTCATTAAAATGAGTTAATGAAAATAATATGACTTTATTCTGATTTTGAGTGGGCTTGTCCCCCTTTTGAAGCTGACCAGAGATTGTCTGACGAGTTCTCAGAGATAAACGATGTTTAAATATGTGACATCCTGTATAGTCTTTCAAAGGAATGAAGGTTTTGTACTGCTCGATCTTGCAGGGTTTTCTAGGGATTTTCGGAATAACTTTCTTTCAAGATAACGTCTGGGAATGTTTAGTCCCGTAATATGTTTTTGTAGACCCTAAAACATGGTCATATATGGGTTTGTGTAGTGTCTATAGCTTACGTAAGCAATTCCCCCTGAGAGAGACCGTTATCTAGCGGACTGCCGGCTGTATACATAACCGAGCCCTGTGGAATGTTTTGAATGCTTTGGAATGGGAACGACCCTTCCTTACTTTATCCCACTCTTGAGTCCAGACTTTTCCGGATCCTGTGCCCGAGTCCGTCGGGCGCGGTTTCTTTTTGTTGTTCCCCCGATGGATGAAGAAACTGCATCAGCATTTGCTGTTGAGGAGTTTGAAAAGGTTTTATTGGAATTCGACATGCAGGATTTCACACCAGAAGCTGAAGAGTCCCAAGAGGTGCCTGAGTCCAATACATCAACTTCGGCAGAGAAGACATCACCGGATTTAACCGTGGTTGATGATTTCGTACCCGTTTCGGGTTCTGTGGCAGATGCCATTGAAGATATGTTAGAAAAGGAGACTCTTTCTGATTTAGCCACTGAATCAGTTTCAACTGTAGAGATGGATTCAGTGGCTCCATCATTTGCATCTGCTCGTGACCCACTTTCAGCCCCAGATTCTGCTCTGGTGGAGGCGTCAGAGACACACACAGCTCTGGAGACTGAAGGAGCGCATGCTGGAGAGTCATTGTCAAGTTCTGTTGTTCAATCGACCAGCATGTCTGATTCAGATGGGACTTACATGATCCCAGATCCAGATTGGGTGGCAGAGAGAGGTAGGATTGGCTCTTATTGTCTTGACACAGCGCAGTTAAAGGATAATTCCGGTATTTAGCACTTTGAGTCTATTTTCTAGTTTGTTTTGGATGAACTAGAGTGGTGGACACAGAAATGTTGACGATGGGTCCTGTCTCGACTTTTTGACTCTTTTAGAATCGCCTCTGACCGCTTCAGAGTGGCTGTCTATGGGCATGCACAAACATGTCCTTAAAACAACCCTTAATGTTCGTTTTCAAAACTGTGCAACTCACTGAGTGGTTAGTGGTGTTTGTTGATGTTCCAAAACAAGTAGCTTAGCGAAATACAGTTTCTGTCGTGTTTTATTTGGCATTTTGTAAAATCCATTGATGTCTGTTGGAGGACTCAGTGCTCGTTGATATTACTGCGCTACTGGACACCGAAGGGAGTCTGTTTACATTTGGTTGTAGTCTTTTCGCTCGGTTCTCCGTCTCTCAGAAGGCTAGCGTGAGCAGAGCAACTGCGGCAAAGTGGTTGTCACCATCAAGTGGTCGGGAGTGTGCTAACGCTTCAGACTCAAATATCGAGCGGACGTTTATACGCGGTTGTGAGGTATCTGAAAAAATAGTTAAACTATAGCAAATAACACGGATTGAAATCATACATTGCGCCGATATATTTGTTTTTAATCATCAACGAACTCCTCTAACCACTCGGTGAGTTGCACAGTTTTGAAAACGAACGTTAAGGGTTGTTTTAAGGACATGTTTGTTGCATGCCACACCGAAGCGCTCAGAGGCGATTCTAAAATAGTCAAAAAGTCGAGACAGGACCCATCGTCAAAATTTCGTCATCGTCAAAAGTCCACCACTCTAGTTCATCCAAAACAAAATAGACTCAAAGTGCTAAATGCCGGAATTATCTTTTAAGTTAATGTGCATATGTATTTCCCAAAAACCTACATGTGCTTGTAGATCAGTCTGTTTGATCTTGAGTTTTTGCTTATCTGCGATGAAGATGGGCACAAGTACCTGACTGTTCAGATTGATTGTAAAAATACAATGATTATATGACCTGAGGTATCTTTTAGCTTCAGACACTTTACAAAAATCATTAGGGATTCATCGGTCGATTTAGCCGATCTCTGTTAAGAACTTGCACACAAACTGCATTACAAACATTTCCCAAAGTGTCGTTTGTGGGGAAATATAACTTCTCTTGTAAACACATCCTCTGAAACAATGGCAAAAAAAATTGGCTACTGGTATCGGAATCGGCCATTTGATTGTAAAAACAAATTGGCAAGGATTCGGCCATGGAAAATCTTGATCAGTATATCCCGATTTAGCATTTTCAATGTTTGATTAGTTGATTAGTGGCATCAAGTACAGCAGTATGAAAAAAGGAAGCATAAATGCAGTTGTTTCCTTTTTTCTTAACTTCTTCCACAGTTGCACATTTAGAGATGTGATTTATAATTTTTGTTAATCATATACAGCAGTAACTTGTGGCCCAATTTGGCAGCAGCAGACAGCAAATGTACCAAAAACATATATACTGTAAATACAGTGTAGCAATTACAAATGTTTACAACCCAACCTCCAAGTGTGCTTGACTATCAAGATTTCCTCTCTTTGTTTGTTTCTTTTTGTATTAGCATTAATATTTTAGTAGCAATGATTTAAAGAGACGAATATAGATTCAGAGTGGATGTTAGCATGCATGGGTAATATATTTTGGCATTCTCTCCATATAGAATATAGTTTTGCACATCTCAGCATTTTATAGGGGAAGTTTATTTGCTCCATGTCCACTGCAGTGCGTTTATTTTCATTTAGACAGTGTCATTTTTAGAACATTTGCTTTCCTGGTTTCATTTCTCAACATTTCTTTCCTGGTTTCATTTCGTTTAACAACACTTAAACTTCCACTTGTGGATGTGAGAACACAACAGTGTTTTGTGACATTTATTATTTACAATGCGGTCATTTTAGCATGTTTATCAGATGTTTGTTCACAGATATTGCCAGGGTTCCACAGTCTTGAAAACCTGGAAAAAAAGGGAATTTATCCTACTTTTTCCTACGCCCCATGATGCGTTGCGTGAATTATGTGTGTAACTACCTTTTATCAGTGAAATGTTCGCTATATGAGCGCAATATTACATTTTTATTACTGGTCACAATTAGATAACATATTCTACTCACCACTGTTCAACCATCAAACATTAAAAGAAAATTCAAATGTGTAATAAAGCGTCAAAAAAGTACATTCAACAGACCATGAATAACTCTAAAAAACGTGATTCTTTTCTCAGCAATATCACAGTCGGGTTGAATATCACCGTCAAGATAATGACCTGATAATGATCTGTATTTTGTAACATACGTTACCTTAATCAAAAATGTTCATTAACTTTAGCATTGCGTGATAATATTTCAAACAGAGACAATTTTTTTATTGACCTGCTTTACAAACATTCCAGTAAACGCTGTTAATAGGGACTAAAAGTGAAAAGATGATACAATTACATTTTAAATCATCTGTGTGAAAACTAACTTGGAAAGAGAGGATTTTAGATTCCTACTGCATTCCAGTGAATTATTAATGGAACATATCATAAATAAAATCGGGAGAACAGACCATAGTTGCACATTATGTTATTTTCATACCATTACAGCAGAATACAAAAGAATGCGGAGAAGAGCAGATATTCTTTTGATGCCATGTCACATTAAAATACCAAGCGTGACGTTATTACGTACGTGACGTGAAAATAGAGCAAAAATGTAAAAGCTCATTAACTCAAACTGACGAATTGTAGTGGAAGTTTATATTTTGAAATTATTAGTTTCAGTCTTGAATGGAATTCACCCAAACCGGAAGTGTCACCCATAATTCATAACGCAGTCGGCTTGTCAGGAATACAGTGGATAAATTGTGATTTCCAGCCATGCAACTGGAAAATATGGAGTATTTACTTTAGTTTGTTTCAATGAAAATAAATTAGCTTTTTTTGTGCAATCTCTATAAAGTGTTTAACAAAAAAAAAAATTATTGCTAATTTATCAGAATTTTTTGGTTAAAAAGGGTTTTTTTTGTCAGATTTTTTGAAATTAGGCCAAATAGATGCTTAATTTCAACATGTGGGAGAGTGCTTTCTATTCAATATAATGTGTGTGATAAGGAAACCGAGAGAGAGAGAGAATATGGGTTAATGTTTCCTTTGCCACTCCCTCATCAGGCCGAGTGCTGAACAAACAGTCCAGATATGATCAGAGACCAGTCTCAAAGTCTTCCTGCTGGCTCTCCTTTCTGTATAATATTCACATTTATTTTGCAACTGACATAATTATGGTTCTAAAGGATTGAGTTGATTTAGAGATTTCATCTGTTTGTCTGATGCTAGCATTTGTCCAGATTGGTGACCTGTACACAGTTGCAGACAGGTTATACACTGCAACCTTTTTAGTCTGTGGTATTTGGAGGGGTAGTTAAAGTTAGCAGCCGCCCGCCCTCCCCTCGGACACACGGCAGAGTTTACGATACTTGTCCTGTCTTGAAGTTCGTTTTCCTTCTGTTTCTTCTCTCTCTCTTTTTCTTTCTAGATCTCTCTTTCCTTTTCCATTCTTATCCGATCTGTTTTTTCCCCACTCCTTGTCGTAGCTCCTCCTGTCTGAGATAAAGTGCGAAGGTAAAGACACACAGATCAGCAGGGCGTTACTGTCTGTCCCGTTCACAGTGTAAGTAACCGGCTGTTGTTTCTTGGGAAAAGTGTCTTTTTGGGATTGTGGCTTTCATGTATTGGTGATTTTTGGAGTCTGCTGTGCTGTTATTGGTGGTTGATATTGTGTGATTAACAATGTGGTGTTTGTTCGTGAACTGAAGCAAATTATATTCAGCTTAAGTTGGGTGTTTTGTTGCACTCGTGTGTCTTGTGTGAGTTTTAGATGAATATTATAACATATGATACTCGATAAACCTAATGCCTTACATCTAGGCATCTACACTGGACATGAGCGCTTGTTGAGAAGCGTCAAACTTATCACTCCATTTATAATCAAATCAAATCACAAACACTGACAAATACAGCTTCATTTGACATACACTGCTTTTATATTATTTATACACTGCATGGCTACTCTAGCTATATTTATTCTTCACATTTGTCTGAAATAAAAATATTTTATTTATGAATTAATTGCTCTTAATTTAGTATTTTTTTCATTAATTTCCTAAGAATTTGATTACATGTTTGAATTAATTTGCTCGTAAATAATATGCGTTATATATTCAAGTATAAATTGATTGTTTACAATTAATTTGCTCTGAATTATATGCTATATTTTTTAATTAATATGCTCTGAATATTATGTTATATATTTATGAATGAATTTACTCTGGATTTTATGCTATACATATTAATTAATTAACTTGCTCTGAATTTTGTTATGGTTATAAATGAATTTGCTCTGAATTTTATGAGTTATATATTTATTAATTATTTTCCTCTGAATTTTATGTGTAATATATTTAGGAATTAATATGCTCTAAACTTTTTGTATTTAAATATCCTCTGGCCTTGTTTTTGGATCATTACTTTTTATATACAGAGGTGTGTATATATATATATTATATATTATATATTTTATTTTTTTTAAATATTTTCTAAACATTGAGCATATTATCTATAAAAATATTTTGCTGTTCTGCATATAAAAGATAGATTTAGATAAGAAATTGATTTCCATTATTTAGAAATGTTTTAACAACGCATTTCTCATAGCTTACCGTTGGGTTTTCAATCTGGGGTTCAATCTGACAAATAAATTAAGATGATTGCTGCTTTAAGTATCGAGAACCTCGAGATGTCATCTGTCATGCTGCATGTGACATCATCAGTCACTTCCTGTGTTGACACGACTGACTTGGTTGAAAGGATGATGATGCATCCGAGATCCAAAGGTGCCTATCACTAAAGTATTTGCTATATAAAGGAGTTTGAAACCAGAGATGGTCAGAAAAGTGTTCACTTAAGAGCATGTTTTACAACCTTACTTAGGTGTGTGTGTGTGTGTGTGTGTGTGTGTGTGTGTGTGTGTGTGTGTGTGTGTGTGTGTGTGTGTGTGTGTGTGTGTGTGTGGTGTGTGTGTGTGTGTGTGTGTGTGTGTGTGTGTGTGTGTGAAGTGCTTTCTGTTCTGTTCCTGAGCGTATGGCTTTTGAATATTGATCTATGTGTGCATTAAGAGGTGTGTCCGTTTATGAATTTTGCGCTTTACTTCCTGCTGAATCTATCCCTGCAGGCATGCAGTTTTAGAGCAGTCTTTACATGTGAGGTTGTCACTCTCACCACACCCCATATGAGTGAAGCTTGCAGTGATTTCACCATCCCGGTCATGTGATTCATAATAACCACTCCAGCCGAGAGAGACGTGTTTCGAACTGACTTGACAAAGTCATGTTGAAATTGGGTTATTCAACATCCCGTTTGATTTCCAATAGATTTATGTTCTTCATGCGCAGAACAACTCCTGGGAATGTGAATCTGAAGCAAACATCTGAATACTTGAGGTTATGGATTTGAACAGACCTGCAAATCCATAACTTCAGATTTGTACAGACACTTTTATCCAAGTTTTATCAGTACACGTTCCCTCCTGAGAAATGAAACCAATCTGTGTTTTTTTGTTTTTTTAGATGCTCTTCTTGCGGATTTGGAGTCCACAACCTCCCACATTTCCAAGCAAGCTGCTTTTCTGTCAGAAGAGACGCCATATTCCTACCCCACAGGAAGTGACTCTTATCAGGACGTGTCCTCCCCTCCTCCTGTTGCTGAAACACTGAATGGATCTTGGGTAGAACAGCCAGAATCAAAGCACTCTTCGACCCAGGTAAAATGCACCATTACTTCCTGAAGGGTTTCTTTATTCCACAGGCTTTTTGTTGATCTTTAAATGAGTCTACTCGGTTATCCTTTAACCTTACAACAAATACCAGATGCCGTCCTGTTCCACTTTCTGCCTGTTGTGCCCTTGAGCAAAGCTTCAGTTGCTCCCGAAACTTGTGCCATTAAGCAGGTTCAACATATTCATGGTTTCTTTAATGGGTCCATATTCTGCATATTTGTATAATTTTAGTCAAGCTTACTTGGACTAAAACAGTAAAAGTTTAGTCTTTTTTATGGCCATTTTCCAGCCTCTCAATTGTCCTTAAATTAATCAGACTGTTTATGCTGCTGTAACTTTAAGACAATAATGAATATACATTGATATTATTACTAATGCATCAAAATTATTATTTTTTTAACAAAATGCATAAATTACATTTTTTATTTATAATTATATTATAATATTTTTGCTATTTCTGCTCCCATCTGTAAAGTGAAAGTGCTTAAATGTTAAACGACTATGTTTTCTTTCCTCAAGTCTTTCAGCTCGGCTCCGAAAAGCACCAGTCCTCGCGTGTCTCAGTCTGACGAAGAGCACGTCTATAGTTTCCCCAACAAGCAGAAGACTACTGACTCCCCCGCTGCCGCCATGAGCTCATCACTGGGCAGTAACCTGTCGGAGCTGGACCGTCTGCTGCTGGAGCTCAACGCTGTGCAGCACAGCACACCCTCCTTCGCTACTGAAGGTGAGCGCTTCAAAACTCAGGGTTTTTAAAGCACTACCTCCGGTCCCGTTAGATGAGAGTTAAAGGGATAGTTCACTTTGAAATAAATTTTTGGTATGTTTTAGCTTACCTCAAGGGCATCCAAGATGTAGGTGTCTTTGTGTCCGCAGTAGTTTCAATTTTGATATTTTTAGGTCAAACTGTTCTTGTCTGTCAGTCATATAATGCATGTCTATGGGGTCCACCTCAAAGAGCATGCACAGAGAAGTCCAAATTAAACATGATTTAATGACTCGTAAATGTAAGTACACATTGATGGCCTAAGACACGAAACGAGCCGTTTGTTTGAGAAAGCGAACAGTATTATATAGTTTTTACCTCTTGTAAACACAGCCACGTCCAAGTGATCTGAGGTCGGGAGCGCTTCAGTCTTTTCCGGCAAGCACCGGAAGTGATCTCTCGCGCGTGTACGTCACTCATACAATTGTTTTATTTTTTTATTTTTTTTACGACGGTTTAAACATCCCGGATAAGCGCAAATTAGTACCCTTTTAATTAGCCGTCTTACCTACAATCTCTGTTCTGTGTAAACAATGAGTGACGTACACGTGCGAGAGATCACTTCCGGTGCTTTCTGGAAAAGACCGAAGCGCTCGTGACCTCAGATCACTTGGACGTGGCTGTGTTTACAAGAGGTAAAAACGATATAAATACTGTTCGTTTTCCCACACAAACCGCTCGCTTTGAGGTGGACCCCATAGACCTGCATTATATGACTGACAGACAAGAACGGTTTGACCTAAAAATATCAAAATTGAAAATACTGTGGAAACAAAGACACCTACATCTTGGATACCCTTGAGGTAAGCTAAAACATACCAAAAATGAATTTCAAAGTGAACTATCCCTTTAAACCGAGGTCCTGACTCTCTGTAGTCATTAAAAATGAAAGAATAGGGGTTAACCCCAGCATCCTGGCCAAATTTGGCCTTTGGTCTCTGTCCATTATGACCTCCTAATCATCCCCATATACCGATTGGCTTAATCACTCTGTCTCCTCTCCACCAATAAGCTGGTGTGTGGTGAGCGTTCTGGCGCATTAATATGGCTGCCGTCGCATCATTGCCTCACATTGGTGGTGAAGGAGGAGATATGTGAAGCGCTTTGTGTGTTGAGAAAAGCACTATATAAATGTAACAAATTATTACTACATGTTGTTAAAAAAATGCACAAATGTGAATGTTTTTTATATTTAATATTTCATAGAGACCTACCCACCTAAACCAGCCAGCAACGCCCAGCGCTATGTCCCAGAAAACGGTGTTTCATCAGTAGTGAAAGCGCCTCCTCCAAAGTTAGAGAAACCCAAGCGCAGTGCACCCGGTCGGGGGATAGAAGACGTCAGACCCAGTGTGGAGAGCCTGTTAAACGATTTGGAGAGCTCGGTGCCGGCCCCTGCGTAAGCTTACACACTGCTGAAAACATTTGATTAATGTAATTTTTATAAATATCTGTATATATTTTATGATATAATAATATTTTATCATTTAAATATTTTACATTTGTTTTACAATAACTTGACAAAAGATGATATGTTGTAGGGCTGGGTGGTATGACAATATATTACATGGAAATTATATAAAATGTCTATTGTTAGAGATTTTGCTATATCATTAAGTAAATATATCCGCATAGCTCAGTATTACTTAAAGAAATTGACACTTGCATGCATGATTGAGAAAATAAAGAGTGTACATGATGTTAAAAAAAAAAAGAGTAAAACGCAATAAGCCTTAATGCCCGAGCAGAAAGCCTCCTCTCAGACTATGCAGTGTTTGATTATTCAATTTAGGCAATATTCTTTACTACATGTTAAATTAAACCTACTATAGCTGCAAGACTTGTATTTCTGTTTCTTTGGACTATTGTATTCGTCTTATTGTTTGTAATAAGCTTTTTTGTTCTTATTGTTAAAGGGATACTCCACTTTTTTTGGAAATAGGCTCATTTTACAACTCCCCTAGAGTTAAACAGTTGAGTTTTACCGTTTTCGAATCCATTCAGCCGATTTTCTGATATTTAGAAGAATATCAGTAACCAGACAGTTTCTGGTCCCATTGACTTCCATAGTATATTTTTTTCCTACTATAGAAGTCAATGAGACCAGAAACTGTCTGGTTACTGATATTCTTCTAAATATCAGAAAATCGGCTGAATGGATTCAAAAACGGTAAAACTGTTTAACTCTGGGGGAGTTGTAAATTAGCCTATTTCCAAAAAAAGTGGAGTATCCCTTAAATACAAAATTAAAAGCCCACCCCTAATATGTTTAAATTTAAAAATTCTAATAATTTATCAAAATCTGTTTTCAGTGTAATTTAGTTGTCTACTGTTGTAAACATTGATTTTAAATGAGCAGAATGTTAATGTAAACAAATGAAGACTTCACCATGTGCCTTATTTGTGCGCTAGACTTTTTCTTACATCCCATTTTTAATATTGTACGATTTCTAGACCCGCCCCATCAGTGCCGATGGTTCCTGAGTTGAGAGAAGTTCAGGAAGAGACTCCCACCCAGCAGCAGGCCAGAATCTCAGCCTCCTCAGCTACGCGAGAACTCGATGAACTCATGGCTTCACTGTCTGACTTCAAAGTTCAGAGCAATGTAAGTCTTGGAGCAGGAGAGACAAATGACATTAACTATAATTTTTTACGTTTTCTATAAATGTTTCTTACAAACAAACTTCCTAAACTATGATCTATTCTTTGCCACACAGTAGAATATGAGTCTTATAAAAAAAGTTTTTATTTTTGAATAATGCTTTTAATATCAAAATCTTATTTATTGGCAATTAATCTGGCCTATAGCATTACAAAAGCTGTTTGAATGAGTTGTCATTGGCTGTGTTTTAATGTTTATTATATGCATGTCTGTGAGTGCTGATAATGATAATCAGATAGTAAACACTAGATTATAATCAATCAAGGCCTTTGAAATGAATAAAGGTTTATATGCCTTGTATACGGGCATGCTCTCATGGGTCCATTATAAAGGTCTTGTTAGCATATCTGTCTTGGACGTGAGCCACACTGCGGTTGAAAAGAGAGATTCTGGAATGCTGTGGTTGTGGTGTCATGTTTATATCTGGAAATTCTGGTGATCATATTTGCTTTCAGGTTGGTAAACCAAATATCCGACTTGTACTTTGTTGCATTCTTAGAATATTTTTTTTTTGACTAAATAAGCCAAACTTTGTAAGATTACTTAACTCATTGCATTAAGCCACTATTTTCATGCATAACTTTTTAATTTGAGAATAAGATAATGGGATCATTCCCAGCATGCCTTCATGATTCTACTCAAATGCTTTCCTCTCTTTCTCTTTGATTGTTGTTGTCGTCTTACTGTTGGTTGTCTAGTCTGGCTCTGTGTCAGTTAAGGAGGACTCACTATCCACTAAAGGGTCAGAACTTCCCAATCTTTTGGTAACTGAGAGCCTCACAGTCCCTTCTGTCCCAGTCCCAGAGGCAGAGGTATCTGACCACAGCTTTCCTTCCTCTAATTGCGCATCGTTTCTGCTGGAACTCCACATTGTTGAGGAATCAACAACCAAAGCTCCAGTGTCCAGCTCCACGGTGCACTTCACTTCCTCCAAGAGCCATTCGGATAAACTACTGGTAGTTTCTAGCGCAAAGAGTCCAGTCTCTGAGTCTTGTTTATCACCAGAACCATCTGCAAAAATCTCAAGCCTTCCACCATCAAGTTTAAACAAATGTGAAGTCAATTCACCCAAGATCATCAACCCGAAAACCTCAAGTCCGATTTTGGTTTCCAAAAACAGTCCACCTGTGGTAGCAAAGGCCTTCTCACCAGTTATTAATCGAAGGATTTCTAGCCCAGTGGCTAAAAGCCCCAGTCCACCAGAGGTTATGAAGAGCTCAAATCGAATTGTTGATGTGAAAAGTTCTAGTCCTGTAACAATTGCTAAAACCTCAAGTCCAGTTGTGGTCAGAAAGAGCCCAAGCCCTATTACAGCTGTTAGAGCAACCAAAAGTCCTTCCCCTGGAGTCCTTGCCAAGAGCCCAAATCCTGACCCAGGGATTACTTGCAAGAGCCCAGTGCCAACTCTCATTGCACTACTTGCTCCTCCAGTTTCAACCCTAACATTAACTCCCAAGCCATCCAAAGAGAAACCTGATAACTCCAGACCTGGCATATTGGAAATAAGTCTTCCTTGCCCCAAGCCTCTTCTGGAGGAAGCTCTGGACAAGCTGTTGACGTCTAGTCTTTCCCAACCAGAGCCAGTGAAACTGCTTGAAGGAGATCCTGGCTCACCAGAAATGAACGATGACATTCTGTCACTTTTTCATCAGTCGACGCCACAGGGTGGCTATAAAGACACACAAACCCCCTTAACTGATATCAGTTGGACAGACGACTCCTTATACCCTGGAGCGTCTGATGTTTCTTTGGACCTTCCACTTCTTCAGCCATCAGCGGTTGAAAGGCTCTCCGCTTCTGGACAAGTATGAGGCACACCAACTCTGTTAGACTGTCTCCAATTTGCACTCCTAAATTAAGCAAGCATGATCGAGAAGCATGCTGAACCACATACGGCTGTTTATGCTTTCTCAAATACACAAGCCTGATCCTTATGCCAAGGGGTCTGTTGATATCCAATCTGAACCTTTCCATCCTGCTCAGATAGAAGCACTAACCATTAGCAAGTTAAATATGCCTCTCAAAAACCCGATACCCAAGTACAAATGTCACTTAGTGCTCCTAAAATTGGAGGGCTAGTCATTTAATTTTGTTCGGTTTGTAGCTGCTCTATTCAGTTGCATTGCTTTGTATCGTGTTTTTGGAAAGGTTGAGAATTGAGGAATCTAAAGTATGTGTGGTGCATGAAATGGATAAGACTCTGTGGAAGGTTCAAATGCATGCCCTGACGCGCTTCCTCAATGAGGTGTATGGTGTTAAAAGGACAACAAGGCTAGGCTTGCTTGTTTCTTTGCAGTGGTTTCATTGTGCAATTGCATTCCATCTTCACTTATTTCTTTCTTCAGGGCACATGATGCTTTTTAGATCGCTGCAGAAGATGTTTTGCAAAGTGGTTATGTACTGTGGTCCCATATTCTGATGGTCTTGCATGATGCAAATTATTTGCAGTTGCTAAATTTAGGGTGTCTAAGGGTGTGACAGTTGAGTCATTTTCTCAATACATTCAAATCATGCAGATTCACATGCATCAATCTTGAAATATAGCTTTTAAATCATTAATTTTTTGTGTTCGCCAGTAACTAGTTTAAAATGATTAAAATCGAAAGAATTGCAGATTGTTGAAATAATGTACAACATCTGGGGAATATCGAGTTCATTTGAACTGTCAGCAAAACTTTTTCCAAAGTAGCTTGTCTGTCTTTTTCTTGCATATAACGGGAAGTATTTAAATAATACTAGAAATTAATTTACAAATATATTTAATGTATTTGTTGTTAATCAAAAAAATAATTTTTTGTATTTAATTCAATTTATACACTCCGAATTTGAAAAAAAAAATGTTTTGATTTAAATTTAAAATTTAATTGCAATGGATTTTTAGTAGTGATAGTGATAGCAATTTTAACCTTTTAGTCCAATTGATTGATTGCATTGCTGCTTTGGCATGTGTTTGCTTCAGTCTTTATACCTGCTCTTGCATCATTTCCGATTGTTAGTAGAAGGTTAGAGTTGTTCTTACTGTGAGTCACGAAGAGGATGTTTCAAGCTACGCTTTGCATTGGCCCGAATTTGATGGGTGTGAGGTTACAGTACTGATTTTTATCCTGCTGCCTGCTTTTTAAAGGCCTTTGGACTGGATATTTGAGATCTTGAATGGCGTTTGCAAAAAGCATTGCATGATCTAAAAATTTAAAGTGGTGACTTCATTATTGCTGCCTCTCTGCAGCTTAAATCGGTCATCAGACGCACAAAGGAAACGTCCAATGTTCACCCAATGTTTCGTGACGGCCATATGCACAGAAAAATGGGCCCGCTCATTCTCAACAAGAGTAACTCGCAAGATCTACTCATTGAAGAGCTGCAAGGGAAACTGGGAATCGGTCGCACTGGGCGGCCACCAAAACGTCCGGACGATTGGCTTACGGAAGGGGTCATTGTCTGTTCCAACCCACAGCGGTTAAGAGAGGAAGGTGGTGTAACACCAACGGTTGATAAGGTAGTGTAAGTCACAAGATTACTGGTGGAACTAACAAAAGCTTGCACAAAACCATTTCTAGAATTGGTTTGTTATATAAAACTGCCTTTCTAACCTTTTATAAAACATTTTCAAAAAGAGCGCAACAGTGCGTGTAAACTTTTTACATGGCGTTAGTTCTGGAAGAATTTTTTACATTCCTTTTTCCCACAGAACCAAACAGAGGTGAATCACAGCATTACAAACTTTTATTTAAAGCAAAAAAGTATTTTAAAATCAGGTTCAAGACTACTTCATGGCTTTACTGAGGGAAAGAACTTATAAATATATAAAGAATATATATATTAAAGGTGGGGTATGTGATTTGCAAAACAGATTTTGAAAATACACAACTCAAAAGGTCCTACCTTCTTTCCCTGACTCCACCCACTCCACCCATTCGAAGAGGGCATGGGGCAGGGGGGTATGGTACGACCGTTTGATTGACGCACTGACTGTCCAATGATTCTAGACGGTCTTGAAAATGATTGGCTGGAGTTTTTTCGAGTCCTGCCTGTTCCACAGATGATTAAATATTTTACTTTTCATTTCAGTGCTTCTAACTCAGTGGCTGTAACTGGGTTAGGAATAGGATTTCAAGTTATTATGAAAAAATGGTCAAAAAAGAAAATCACATACCCCACCTTTAAGTTTATTGCAAAATATATATATATTGCACACACAAATATACAAACATTAAGTATTTTGAGTGTTCCCTGCTGAGCTAAATGTTCTATAGCTCTTTTGACGTGACTTACTCAATGCGTGACTTACTGATTGGTGGATTTTTTTTCTGTACAGCATCATGGGTAATGTAGGTTTTCACCATGAATTCTGCCGTTAAACATGATTATTTAAACTGTTCGTTGAAATAATGCAAACTGATGGCTTCAGCTTAAGCATTTACCATTGATAAGTTTACAACTGTAAAGACAGACCTGTTGTGAGCTCTAAGTTATTGTAAAAAAACAAAACAATCTTCTTAAGGAGAAAATGAATGTGATTTTTACTTCTGGAACCCGACTGATACACAATATTATGCATTTTGAGTTTTGTGTTGTTTCACATTTCTTTGTCCATCAGATCATCATTCCTCCAGACTTGCCCTGTCCTCCGAAAAAAGTCCTAACCCATCCTATCCCAAAAAAGCCAGTGGCTGTGGTACAGATGCCCGCTCCTCTCCCCCCACCACCTCCACCTCCCAGAGAGCCCTCTCCTCCTCCTGCTCCTCCTCTTCCTCCTCCTCCCCCTCCTCCACCGACTCCCCCTCACCTAAAGACCCCACCCCTCCTCCATCCCCTCCACCCAAACTCGACCCCACCTCCACCCCTCCACCAAAGGCTATCAATACATTGGGCTGCCAAACAGAATACGAACCTCTTTTTCCACCGGTACAGGCATGAACTTGCTCTCTCCTTTTATCTGCATCTGATCCGAGCTTGCATTTTTGTCATAAGGGTTGGCACGGTCATGAAAAGCATGGAAATATTTGTTTGGCAAAAGTGGAAAAGTCATTGGAAACTGGTTTGTATATTGGGTTGGTGTTGAGTAAAACTGGTTCACAAGCCATAGTGAATCATTCAAGACCAAGCGCGCAACCATCTTTATAATTTTGTGTTTGAACTTCAGTTTTTGTGGTAGCTTCTATAGCATCACTGCCGAAGAGTAGCTGGTAAAGTTGATTTACTTATTGTAGAGTTAACAAAGGTTATCATGAGCATTGTAATGTTTGAAGCGGATGTCATAAACATCAGTAGACCGGGAAGTTTTTAAAACGAGCGGTTTATTCTTAAATCTGTAAGATCTTACCTTCATGCTGTGGAAATACAAACCGCAAGACCGAACACAACGAACGTTCAAGCTATACAATACAGGTTTTGTCAAAGCATCTTCAGATTAATAAACAGGAAAAATGTTAATGATACTGAAGTCATAAATTATTAAACAAATTCAAATTCAGGTGTAAAGGAGCTTTAAAAAGACAATAGTGTCATTATTTCAATCAAGTCAGTTCAGTTTTTTAACAGTGTCGATGTTGCAAAGTTAGTGCTTGTTCAGTTCGAATTTCATTCTCATCTTATATAGTGTCGGTGCAGTTAATTCGATAATATTAACTGTTTTTTAACCCCCATCTGAGCAAGTGGAGAAAACCATGGGAGAGACCGAGATGAATGATCAACGATTGAGTGGATTCTTTTCAAGTTAATCTGTTGAACAAATCAGTCTGAATTAATCTTTAGCATTTGAATATGAATGTAAATGTGAATGATTCCTATCCAGTAACCACAAACAAGCTCATGAAAAACAGTTTGAAAACTAATTGGTCAGATAGTGTGTGTGGGGGGGAACCTGTGCCTTTTCTATCCATTCTTTCATGATTTCTCGCGTGTTGCTTATTGAGCATATGCTGTTATGTGATTGGCCTCCAAACAGCTCTCACACTAGGAGTGTCTCAGCATTTATTAAATAGTTTGCTGGTGCCAACATGTCCCATGAAGACAGTCTGTTTTCCCTTGTTTTTCCTCTGGATTCCTGGTACGTGAGCAAATTCTGTTGCCAACGAAGTTTGTGATCAATTACAGTTGAAAATGAAGCAGTCGGTCAAGTTAACATTATTTAGTAAATGGATTTCTCACTCTAATAAAAAAAATTATACAACATGGACTATTTATTATAGCTTTTGTAGCAAGGGCGCCGCCATCTTGCAGTACTACAACCTGTAACTTCACAGAGTTGGTTTGTTGGCTGCATTGGATTAACAAAGGTTATTATAGTTTTGAGTTTGGTCTTTGATTTTTCTGCCTAGTTGCTGTAATCATTACTAGTAATCGATAAACTCATAATGTCTTTACATAAAAGGGCTCCAGTTATATTGGCAAGGCAATTATGCTGACAAACAATTGGCGAACAAAAATAATTCAGGAATCCAGCAGTGAAGGAAAAGTTGGTTAAAATCTTTGACAGAATGCAAAAAATCAAAAAAAAGATGATGGCAAGGAAGACGACAGGATAATGAATGATGTTTGGAGATTATCCAACATTTGGAGTCCTGCTTGGTAAATACATATTTATTTTGTGGTTTGCATCAGCTTTGATCTCTGCATGTAGTGGAAGGACAAATGGGTGTTTATAATTTTAATTTCTGACAGTCATCTTGTCAACTTGTTGAATATCCAAGTATAACTATGGAAATCTTGAGGCAGTGGGACTTTGTTTTTTGGATGTGAAGCAGAACTCTCTGTTTCAGCGTTTCAGTTGCACTTGTCCTTTGCTTTAACACTGTAAAAATGTGTTTTACATCCAGGAGCAGTGCAATAGTGGTCTCCCTTTTGTCTTCTGATGCCCTGCGGCTTTCCAGTTTCCATCTTTCACTGTCTCTGTCTCCACTGTCTGTCTTTACCTGTCTCTCTACTGTTGTATCTGCTGAACTCCGGGAAGACAACCAACCCCTTGACGTCACAGGTTGTAGTTGTACTACACGATTGCGGCACCCTTGCAAAAAATTCTAGAACAAAACATTGGTTTTCTTTTAAATGGTTACATTTATTGTGTTGATCTAATATTTGATTAGAGCGGACATCCATTTACTAAATAATATAACTTGACTGATAATATAACTCATTTCCACTTCCTGTTTTTTGGTTGATTTTTGACTCTTTGCAAAAAAAAATCTTTGCCTCCAGGGCTGCGCTGCAGTCCTTCAGGAGGAGCTTGTTTAAGTGTGAGATCATAAGCAGAAATAACAGAGGATTAATAGGTTGCTAATTTCGCTTTGTGAATAATGCTTCTGTGTCACGGTTCTTTGAACTGAGAGCACAGAGATGGGGTTACTGTTACACCAGAACTTCTTGACCCACAGCCTTGTTTGGTCTGTCATCTGATTATGTATTTAACACCTTCTTGCTCCTGTTGTATTTAGGGAAGGTTACTCAGGGAGCATGAGATTGATTTCCTTAGATTAGTAAAACAGACATGATTCACAAACTTTCCATTTATGTGAAATAAATTGAAATATAAAATTGCAAATGTTGCATCTAAGCAGATTTGGTGTTTAAATATAATAACTATTGCATGTTTGTGCAGGATCGTGTGTCTCTGCTGGCTGTTGATTGCTTACTCTAGACGAATGCATGTTAATTCAGTTGATTCCAAATAAGTGCTGGAGTGTTTCAGGGAAGCTGAGAACTACTTTAAGTGTGTCGTTTAAAAACCACTAACATCCTGTAATGGATTGACTAATAAATGATGCAAGTAAATGTGTGCAATTCAACATCTCCACTCTTGTTTGTTTGAAGGTAGAAGCTCTTGATGTACATGCTTTAGGAGTTTGATGATAACTTTTACAAGTAGCGATGGTTATATTAAGAACATTTGCAGCCAAGGGAGACTTGAGCATACTCGTACAAAGTTGATCATCAGTTGTTGAGCACACAAAAATATCTGAACAACTACACTCCATATAAGGGGACATTTATATTGCACTTCTCAGTGTTGTTAAGTTCTCCAAAACAAGTCAAGTGTGAGTGGACGGTGTGCTTCAAATCCGGCATGTGTTTAGCCATAAACATTGTGCCATTGATCAAGGCACTAACTCTCCTGTTACTCCAGGGAGACTGACCTGGTAAAAAATGTATTGAAATTTGCTAAATGATTAATTGGTAGTAGTTAGTTATGTGTACCAAGTAGAAAGTGTCTAACATAAACAAAGCTGCTTGTTTTGTGTCTGCGTTTGCAGAGTGGGATTTGCATCCACATTTTCTTTGCTTTATGAAAACAGACTTTAAAACATGAAAATTATTTTCCTTTTGCTGTAGATTATGGCTCAGGGCAAGAGTTCCCCAACCAGCGTTCCAAAGCAAGGGAATAAACTGGATAACATGTTGGGCAGCCTGCAGTCAGACCTCAACCGCCTGGGTGTCCAGACTGTAGCCAAAGGCGTTTGTGGAGCCTGCAAGAAACCAATCGCTGGCCAGGTAAGAGATCATTTACTGTCCAAATCATTATCCTCCTGACATGCATGCCATTTGGATTTTTAGGATATTATGCCCTAGTGCAGAAGCTCTTGTTTCAAAACAAACCAAAAAAAACACCAAAGGTGCTGGAGATTTCAGATTTTTTAAATGTTTTTGTCTCTTATGCTCACTAAGGCTGCATTTATTATCAAAAATGCATGTAATATTGTGAAATATACAAATATTACTGTTTTCACTGTATTTTTGATCAAATAAATGCAGACTTAAAAACATTTAAAAAATCGTAATGATTCCAAAATTGTGTAGCTTGTATAGACCTTATGCACCAGAGAAACGAGTGCGCCGCCATCTTTACTATATTGTCTTTGAACTTCTGTTTTTGCGGTCCCTCTGTATATTTCTATGGCATCGCTGTCCAGATGTAATTATCTGGTGAAGTTGATTTACTTATTGTAGAGTTAACGAAAGTTATCATGAGCATTCTTAACAAATGGACCTTGGAATTTTTTTAAACGAGCCGTTCATTCATAACTACGCAAGATCGCTGTGAAAATACAGACCGGAAGTCAAAAGACAACGAGCTCAGCGCTGAAAAGGGGCGTGGCTACATAAGGTCTATAGCATCATGAGACACTGGTATTCAGTTGTCTTTTGTTGTTTACTACTTTAAGTGAAGCAGAACACTTCCATCCTCGTTTTCTTTGATTCATTCAGGTGGTGACAGCAATGGGTCGGACGTGGCATCCAGAACATTTCGTGTGTACTCACTGTCAGGAGGAAATAGGTTCCAAAAACTTCTTTGAGCGAGACGGCCAGCCGTACTGTGAAAAGGACTACCACAGCCTCTTCTCTCCACGCTGTTACTACTGCAATGGACCCATTCTGGACGTAAGGAGGATTATGCTTCCAATCACCACAGGCCTGTGTGTGTCTCATATGTCACCGCCCAGGCGTGATGGTGCTTACTATAGCTGCTCACACTTTACCTTTGGCTTCAGGTTTCCTGTAAACATCAACAGTCACTTAAATACAGTCTAAATCGGTCTTTGCATTCAAACTCAACACATGCATATATACATAGTCTTTTTGAATAAAATGACTAGGCATCCTTAAAACAAGATACAAAATTGTCTACCATGGCATAATACAAAGGCAATAAATACTCAAATTTTTATTTTATTTAATTTAATTTAGAATCCTATGTATTTGCTGGCTGCATGCAAAAACATACAGTGCAACCAGTGTAGTCTGACTAAGGATTCTTATGAGAAGGTTTTTTTGAGTCGGTTGAAAAATATATTAGTTTTGAATTACTGAATTAACATTTTGACTCGCTTATGACTACGTTTATATGATAGCATATAGATAAATATACACATTAACACAATATTCTCCGTAATGGAATTTTGTTTTCCATAGATATATATTGCAAAATTAATGTTTAGTTTAGCATGTAGTTAGGAATCGAGTAGTTTACATTGCTAAAACAGAAGTATGTGAATCATATGTTTATGTAATGGGAAATTAACACTATTACTAATAATTGTTAGTAATTGTCTTGTTTTTTTTTATCTTAATTTTGCATACATTCATTGATTACATTGTGTTCTCTGTCCTTGTTTCGCCATCAGTTCATTGTAATGAATTGTACATTTGCTTTTATTTCGTCCTGCAGAGGGTGGTGACCGCATTAGACAAGACTTGGCATCCAGAGCATTTCTTTTGTGCCCAGTGTGGGTCATTCTTTGGGCCTGAGGGTAAGCTGATTCCACTCTTCTCAAGTTCAGCCTCTTTTCTTCCTCTTTAGCTGGCCTTTTCTTTTTTTTTTTTTCTACCAAGCTATTTTTTCGTAAAAAGGTTTTAAGCCTTTGGCAACCTTTTTCTTTTTCTGTTTGTCTGTATTGCCTGCAGGTTTCCATGAGAAGGAGGGAAAGGCTTACTGTAGGAAGGACTACTTTGACATGTTTGCCCCTAAATGTGGCGGCTGTGCCCGTGCTATCCTGGAAAACTACATTTCGGCCCTCAACTCACTCTGGCACCCGGAGTGTTTTGTCTGCAGGGTCAGGTGTGTGTGTGTGTGGTGGGGGGGGGGGGGGGGGGGGGGGGGGGGGGGGGGGGGGGGGGGGGGAATTTAAATTATTTAATTTAAATTCATTTAATTTGTTAATTTTAAATTGTTTAAATTATTTTAAGAAGATCTTGACCAAAAATTGTTTCACACCTTGATGGAAATAAATGTGGTGATGTTATGTTCATCAAGCGGTGGTGGCTCAATTTTTGCTCAAGATCTTGTATTGTCAATGCAAGAGTCCAGCACTCTGTAAAGTGATGCACATCCCAAACACTTTCAATGAACTTAAGCTCTGGACTCCGAGGAGCCGATTCATGTGTGAATTTAATTCTTTATGCCCGTCTCAACCATTGTTTTACAATTTGAGCCTGATGAATCTTGACATTGTCATCCTGACCTGGAATATGGCCATGATGTGTCTTCCTACATGTTTAAGAAATGAAAAGCTACACAAGTGAAAAATGTTGCTTATCTCCTAACAAGGCCACATATTAAACTCTGGGTAGATCAGATGGTAAGGGATCAATCAGTTCTCGTAATCAATGTGTTGGATGCAGGAGTAATGGGCAGGAATTGTTATGGCAAGGCGACTGGTTTCGAGTATCTCTGAAACGGCAAGGCTTGTGAGTTGTACAAGGTTGCATCCATGCACAAGGACAACAAAGTCTGGTTCGAACCTGACTGAAGGTCTACTCTGGCACAAGACACAGAAAATTGTAATGATGGTTACGGGAGGAATGCATCACAACAAACAGTTGCATCGCAGTCTGCTGCGTATGGAGCTGTGTAGCCACAGACCAATCAGAGTGTCTATGACCCGTCCACCACTGAACGCGCCTACAATGGCACACAAGTGTCGGAACTGGACCTTGTAGTAGTGTAATCCTCGGGGTCTGGTCATTCACGTGGACGTCAATTTGACACGTGCCACTTGAAGCCTTGTTAATACTCAACGCGTCCGCAAGAGCGCGAGTCTCCGCAGACTGCGCGCACGTCTCCCCAAACGGACGAGGCATTTATACTCGTCGCGCTCGCCGTTGTACTATTCTGTGAAACGACATGGGGCGACTCAAGTAAATGTCCTCTAACCATGAGGAATCAACGGAGAGAAGAAGAAAGGTCCACACGTGACAATGTTTATTTTAGTACATCACCACCAATAACACTACAAAAAGAATCGTGTAAAATACAGTAAATCATGAGATTATTACTTATGACATTAGAACAAAATAAAAACATGTATGCAGGCTATACAACTAAATTAACAATCTCTTAAATGTTTTCTAATTTCACTAAACATCTCATTAAGTTTCGTGGACATTTTATAAAACATGGATCTTTTTATTAAAAGGCTTATTATGCTATTGTAGGCTAATTTTGTAAACATCAGCAACTGATTTAGACGCGCAAACTGGGTGCCGGTCCAGTGAGACGTTCATGCTCGGGCAGATTCAAGGTCTTTCCCTGGCCTCCGAATTCCCCAGATCTGAGGGATGTGCTGGACCAATAAGTTCAATCCACGGTAGCTTCACCTCGCTACCTACAACTTGAAGAATCTTCAGCTAACGTCTCGGTGCCAGAAACCACAGGACATCTTTAGAGTTTTTGTAGAATATTTGGTTTGGTATGCAGAAGACTCATATTAGGCAGGTGGTCTGGTCATAAAGTTTTGTCTCGTGTGTGTGTGTGTGTGTGTGTGCGCGTGCGTGTGGCAAACCCTACATTATGGGGACAAAATGTCCCCACAAAGATAGCAATATCTGAAATCCTTGTCCTTGTGGGGACATTTTTTGGTCCCCATGAGGAAAACAGCATATAAATCATACTAAGTGATGTTTTTTGAAAATGTAAAAATGCAGAAAGTTGTGTGTGATGGGTAGGTTTAGGGGTAGGGCTAGTGTAAGGAGATATAATATACAGTTTGTACAGTATAAAAATCATTATGCCTATGGAAAGTCCTTACAAAGATAGCGGACCAGACATGTATGTGTGTTTATATATAAATAAAAATGTAGGTGTTTAGGTTGCTATCGTGTGTGTTTTGGATTTATACACTAGCTCATTTTGATATCAGATGCGTCTACATTCCTGCATGTACTATCTGTGCTGGTTTATGTGTAGCATTATTTGAATCATTTGTGTATAACTGACTGATTTCTGTTTTCTCTCTCTCTCCTCCACAGGAGTGCTTCACTCCATTTGTGAACGGTAGTTTCTTCGAGCATGAAGGGCAGCCGTACTGTGAGGCTCATTACCACGAGCACCGCGGCTCTCTCTGCTCCGGCTGTCAGAAACCCATTACCGGCCGCTGCATCACTGCCATGGGCAAGAAGTTTCACCCCGAGCATTTCGTCTGCGCCTTCTGCCTGAAACAGCTGAACAAGGGCACGTTCAAAGAGCAGAACGACAAACCCTACTGCCAAAGCTGCTTCGTCAAGCTCTTCAGCTAGAATCTGATAGCGTTCAAGTGTGTGTTCGATCACACACGCCAATATCAGAGGCCCAAGGGTCGAGTTTTAAAATTGTGTCATCTTGTGGTGATAGTGAGCATTACACCAGCTTGTTCCTGTGCCAAAGCACTGTCAGACAAGTGTAGATCTTCAGGGAGGCCATTACGATTTTTAACAGCCTTTTTAAACGCTTCCCCTGGATCCAGATGTTATCAGAGACTAGGTCTTTTAATTACGTGGAGCTATTTTCGATATTATCGACTGCATCGGACAAATCAAGATCTATTTTTGTACATGTTACACACACATTGAGCTTAACTTGAACATAACTATGTACACATCTTTTTGCACATTTCAGGCAAAACCCTGTTCTGTTTCGCTGCTTTCTAGGATAACAGCACACTATTTTATTTAGCGTCTTTTCTCCGTTGTCATTTCTTAAAGGTGCAATAACAGCTTGAAATCATCAAAATCTCAATGCCATATTCTGTGTATTTTTATAATTTTTGGTGCTCAAGAGTTTGTTCAGCCCTTACCCTATTGTGCATGCATTTCTTATCACTTTATAAAGTGTGCTTTTACCCCTTTTTTTTTTTTTTTTGATTGTTTCTATTTTTATATTCATGGGTTGTTTCTGTTTTTCTGGATGGCTGGAGTGGTTTTAACTTCCATCCTTATGCCTTTATGAGAGTTTGACTGTGGAGCCGAATCACTTCTGCTGTTATAATACTTATTTTATTCTTATAAAAAGCCTTCTTAAAGATACCAGTGTGGGCCCTGATGCCCATTTTCTTTGAGTATGTGGTGTTCCACAATGTGCCTATTGCCACCGGGCATAATGTGCGATTTTCTTACAATGGTTTTTGTCTTAAGTTCTCGTATGTAATAAGTTTGAATCATTTTGTGATAGACATTTCTCCTCTTTTCCATTCATCTGATTTCCTACTGTATGCAAGTAAATATATTAAAGTCTTATGAATTATAATTGATGGCAAAAGCTTTAACTTTTTTCCACCCGTTTTAGTAATTTAAAGATTTTCTTCTTCAGGGTGATGTCACATTTTATTTTAAATTGAATGATGACATGCACATTGTATTTAAAACATGGGGTTTAAATGGACACATGTACAAGGCATTGAATAAATACCAGAATCTCATTAACTGATTTATGCTTCTTTGATTTGTGATTTATTTACATTTTGTCAGCTGTAGGACTTCAATGCAATGTTTGACTTCAAGTCATGTTGTATATACCTTGGATAAAGGCGTCTGCCAAAAGCATAAATGTACTAAAATGGTCAGAATTGCATTTTAAAGTATGCTAAAGAGCATTCATGATTTAAAAAAAAAAAATGCTTTTTTTGGCTTTTGCTAATGTATAAGGCCTTCTAAGCTTACAGGGTACATTCAGACGTTGAATTTTAAATTTACTAAAATTTTGAGAGCAACTGCCAGTTGGTTTAATTTATCCACCATATGGTTAAATTTGAAGCCCTTTGTTAATACTTGTATTCAATATTACTTTGTCTAAGCTCGATCAGTATCATAATCTAAAATGCACTTTCAAGCAGTTGAGATTGGCAGAACAAAAAGGAAAGTCAGCTAATTATTTCAGAACTAACTTGAATTTGTAAATTGTAACAAGACTAGGCATAACTGAACAGTTTAATTTTTTTTTCAGGTCAGCAGGGTCAATGACATCATCCTGATAGCTGCTATTTGAGAAACTAAAACTTCAGATTCAACCCATTCTCTGAATCCAAAATCACAAAACCATTCAAAAGACTGGAGACACATACATTATTTACTATTATCTTGAACGTTTATAGATAGTAATCAAAAATATTATGTAAATGTAATAACCAGTAAAAAAAAAAAATAGGCCTATTTATTAAATATATAATATTTTAATATATATATATATAATTATATATTTATATTGCATACAGGTTGAACTCTTGCTGATGTTTTCCCTTAAAGGATTAGTTCACTTTTTAAAAAACTTTTCTGATAATTTACTCACCCCCATGTCATCCAAGATGTCCATGTCTTTCTTTCTTCAGTCGAAAAGAAAATAATGATTTTGATGAAAACATTCCAGGTTTTTCTCCATATAATGGACTTCAATGGTAGCCAAAACGGTTCAAGGTCCAAATGAGTTTCAGTGCAGCTTCAAATGACTTTAAACGACAACAGACTATGAATAAGGGTCTTATCTAGCGAAACGATGCGCCATTTCGAAAATAAATAAAGCAGTTTAAGTATTATTAGCACAAATGCTCACCTTGCTCTGTCCTGAAATGCACGTTCGTGATTCTCCTGTTCGAACTCGTTCATCAAAATGAACAAATCTTTTTTCGAGTCATCGCATCGTTTCACTAGAAGACCCTTATTCATCGTCTGGTGTCAGTGATTTGAAGCTGCACTGAAACTCATTTGGACCTTGAACCGTTTTGGCTAACATTGAAGTCCATTATATGGAGAAAAACCTGGAATGTTTTCATCAAAATCATTAATTTCTTTTCAACTGAAGAAAGAAAGACATGGACATGGATGACATGGGGGTGAGTAAATTATCAGCAAAAGTTTTTTAAAAAGTGAACTAATCCTTTAACTCACTATCCACTCCAACTCCATTAAAAAATAGGTTTGTAAAGAAATTAAAGCGAGCATTTTAATTCAAATCGATTGTCTATTACAAATAGTTTCATACATATCTGAAGATTTTTATTTTCGGTGAGAGGGCAGTTGATTTTTATAGGTTATTTTCAACACTTCCTAATAATTTTATTTAAGTAAATTGCTTTTTTTTTTTTTTAATGTGCAAGCTTTTGTCTCCAGCAGCGTGAGCATGCAACACCGAAATGGCGCGAGTAGCTATATGAGGTGAGTCTTTTCACGACAAATTATATCAATTTCTTCTTTAAAAATGGAAGCAAATTGATTAATAACATTGAATCATGATGGACTTAAACTACAGTTGAGCTGGATAAATAAACTAAGTTGCATAGCAATTGTAAAATATTTCTTTGACATGAATCGTCTCAAATACAAACGTTCATAAAAACCAGTAACAAGCTGTAGGCATACGCTTTATTATTGTAGTAAAGGAACCATAGCGAAAACACACTTGTTTTCAAGGTATTTTAATAACTTTAATTGGAACTAGATTTGAGGGTAGTTGACCTAACATGTCTTATTAGGCTTATAACATGTTAAAAATATAGAAAGATCTGTAATTTTGATGAATAAGTTTATTATCATTCAACGTCCTCAGTTTAATTATACAATTTTTATATTAAAAGTGGTGAAATACTTTGAAATGGCAGCATCTAAACTTGAAAAAAAAAACTTACGATATTGAAAAAAGCTTGTCCTCAAGTCAAATACCCTTTTTAACCTAAGAAAATGAGGCTAAATTAAAGCACACAAGATCAAAAGAGTTCACTTTCAAATAACTGCATTAAAGCTCCAAGCCTGAGCCTTGCATCAAGCAAAGGCCACTGATTTATTTGCATAGTTGTAATGTTCGGATTTACATGCCACTATCAAGAACATCTCGATACACATACACACAAACACAAACACAATTAAAAAGGTAAAATGCTCAGGGACACACATGCTTACACGCTTACCCACATACACAGGCATAAAACTATTAAAATAAAATAAAGACCCAGGGCTTTGAGATGTTCTGTGCGATCTCCCTATTAAAGGCGGCGTTTTAAAATCATAAAGACAGTTCTACAGAATAAATACAGTTAAGAGAGGAGCAGCAAATAGAAGAACAAATGTTCACTGTGTCCATCCTAAACGTGTACTGAACAGACAAGTACTGCAATACTTTAACAATGAACTGGAATTAAGAAGAAAGTTGAGACAATCAGACAACAGCAACCAGCTTTCATATCCTCCCAACCTTTGTAAGTAATATTTCTCCCACAGATATCTGAACTATATACATGTGATGTTTGTGCTGGAATGAATGTAGGAATGAATGGACTTCATTAGTGCTGCTCTTCTCTCAGTCGGAGTCTTCATCATCCAGATACTCCTCTGCATTACTGTGGGTGCGCAGAATCACTGTAAACCCAACAGACAGAGAGACAGTTGTGTGAATCGCTCACAGAAAGTGATATCTTGAGGAGGTAACTGAAAGGAGACGCCTTTTGACTCACCTCCTCCCAGTTTCCTCTTCAGCAGAGAGGCACATTGTGCATTGGTGGCCATTTCCAGAGCTGTCTTTTTCTCGTTGTTGAGGATATCTGTCCCGGCATCTACAATATGAACACAGACGCAATATAAACAATGAAACAAAATTGAACATGCAGCTGCAGATAGGAAAAAAAAAACATCACAACTTGGTACTTGATATATTACAAACATGAGTCGCAACAAAACTAGATCACTTGTAGTACACCTTCACATATAAATAAGTTTACCAACCTTTTTATATACACTTGTATCACAAAAATGCGTTTATGAGCAAAAAAAATCGTATTTACTTACTTTTATTGAGCAACATCTCAACTATATCTGAATAACCCTTCCAGGCAGCTGCGTGTAGAGCCGTGTCTCCCAGTTTATTCTGTTGTGGAAATGAACTCACGTCATTTAATTAATACATTGAGTCAAAAATAAAGAACATTCAGCATTGGTTCCATTTCCCCAAAAAATGTTTTGCTATCACTTTTGCATACACACCTTTGTAAGCTGATCTCATTGTGCATATTCACAAATTCAAATGAAACGACTTTGATCTCAAAACAGTGAGACATTTTAACCAACATTAGACTTACCTGCGGATTGAGCTCACAGTTCGGCTGACTCAGAAGAATCTCCACCACATCTAAGAACAAACCTTTTTATTAATTTGACACATTTGTTTGCATAACATGTATTTATGGTGCTTTTATGTGCCATTATTAGACAAAATGTTATTCCTATTTGGGTAGACTTGTGCGCTCAGCACTCCAGACTAACATTTGAGAGCAGTAGCAACTTTTATTTACATTTATTAACAACAGTAACATGCAAAAAAAACTAATTTTTATAGGGATAATTTAACTATTCTACTTTGCTATTCTGAATTAACAGGATAGTATATTTTTTTCGTCTGCTAAAAATTGTATTAAAAAAAATAGTATACGAAAAAAAAATCATATAAAGATAAAAAAAATCCCCCCAAATTTTTTTTAAATATGAAAGTAAGGATACATGATGTTTGACAGGGAACGCATCTCAAGGTCGCATACACAGACTCATGTTGCAGTTGGAGCAGTCAGCACCGAAAAACAGGCAAATAAAATATTAAGCTAATTAAATTTACAAAAGTTCAGTGAGTGATTTTCTTTTGTTCTTTGATCAACATTAATGGTGGCAGTGAGTATAGGCTGTCAATGCACTGATTCAATAGACATAAATATCCCCGTAAACCGACTGTATACATGGGATATTTATAACTTGAAAAAAGGTGTGTACTGACGTCTTTCCGTGGTTGAAACAAGAATTCGTCTGATGTTTATTTGATGCTATAAATTAACTATAAGGATAATAGAGATATAATTCTGTGTAGGGTAGGCCTATTTGTCCGTGCACTATGTGAGGCGGCGCTTCGTATGAGTGCGAAGTGTTCTCTTTCGTCTGGCGCTTAAAGAATGCTATCAAGAAGAATTGATTTTCTATTCCTAATCCTAACTAGCATATAAAAAATATTTCATTCATGTTATTGCATGTGAATAAATATGTGAATAATTATAGGGCTATGTGAAATAGTGCTGTCACTTTTTATTCGATATTCGAATATGCATTCGAATATGACGTGAAATATCAAAATCGAACTATAAATAAACCATCCGGTTTTTAAAGTGCCATGTTTTGCGCATTTTTTACAGTCTATCGTTTGATTTTTATTTATTGTTTGCCATCTCATCCAGTAGCGGCCGCTCTAAACGCATTGTAGCGTAGGCCCATGTCCAAATCAAACGAATAATAGCCAATATAGCCAGCTTGTTTTGAAAATGGAAGATATAGACAAGACGAAAGAAACCGCGCTATAATTCCTGCCTATTACACACACACACACACACACACACACACACGACCCACAGAAAAGACGCGTGTTAAGTATCGAGTTCTCTTTCGGGCTTGAACAAACCATAACACACAAATTATGTCAAATGAATGTAAGAGCAGTCTTAAATTATTTAAATAAAGCCTTAAATGAACGTAGAGATTTGCGAGAAAATGGGACGCATGTCAGATCCATCTCTGTGTGGTCAGATCGCGTCTCTGTCAGCAACGGCTGGTCTTAAAGTGTCAAAGAACAAAGGTAAGAGAGTAAATTACTCACCCAGACCTGGCGCCAGGAGGATTATTATACTGGTATGAAAGGTGTGTATCATGAATCATGAATGTACTCCGCTATCTTTTAACACATCTCCGGCGAACGGCTTCTTCACGCAAAAGTAAAACTCTTCATGAAGCACAGTTAAATTCAGCGACCATGTGGCGTTTCCTGATGGATCGAGGTTGTTCATTAACTTTTACATTTTACTCGTAGATATTCGAATATATTCAAATATATTGCTTGATATTCGATATCCGTTCGAATGTGATTTTTCTCAAAAGTGACAGCCCTAATGTGAAATATATGTAATTTTTTGATATTGACGATTATCATCTGGAAACAGACTGTTATAATTGACATCGCGATATTTGCGAGACGCGTCGAAATACGATAATATCGTCATATCGCCCAGCCCTAATGCTTCCCACTAAATCCACGGCAGGTTTGGTTGCAGTCTGGAGCCATGGCGCTACTGCTGCTCCTCAGATATTAGCATTTGCAAATAGTCAGAGCATATGTTTTTACCAATGTGTGCATCTTTTACCTTTATGCCCTCCGTGACAGGCCCAGTAGAGAGCGGTGTTCCCTGCTTTGTCCAGTCCGTTGATGCCAACCTTATTATCCAAACACTCTCTGAGCCAGCTCAGATTACCTGCATTCACACACAAAACATTTGATTGTTTCACCATGTTAACCAACTAACAAAATGCTAGATGGGTCTGTGTTTGAGTACCTCGTTTGGCTGCTTCATGCATGGGGTTGTCAATGGACTCTGCTTGTTCAGCCACTGAGAAAAGACAAACCCCATCAACAAGAATGATACTCTAAAGGTGCATGTATACCAATGGCAATGCATTGAGACTACATCATATTTTCACCCATTTTATTTTCTGCCAGGCGAAAGTCTGTTCACTCATAAATAATAATAGCACATGAAAAGATTTGATACTTAAGCCTGGGATTCGTTCCAATCCATAACCCCAAGTATATGCGCAATAGTAATAGTTACACCACTGGTTATCTCTAATAAAACTTTCCCGTCATCATAAAAGTCTGTAAACATCATATATTATACACATTTTGTTTAACGTTTAACAAAAGCTAAAAATTCTTTCAGGTGTACTAGTAAAGGATTGATGGTTTGTAGGTTTTAGTTTGCCACTTGCTTTCCTTACCGTAATTACTGGGAATAAGACCAGTTCTTCCCCTGCATGTCCCTTTCCACCAGTTACTGTCACTCTGAAAATAAACCCAGAAATCACTAGAAAATCATGAAGTCATGAATGTCTGCATAATAACAGGAGGAAGTATCAGTTCTTCCAAACAAGAGAGATCATAAACATACGGTATCTGAGATGTACAGAATGTCTCCTTCCTCAAAGTACAGTTCGTCTGGCTGAAAAAGAGGAAAATATACATGATGAGCTCGATCCAGTCTAGCTAAAACAATCAAACCCAAATAAAGGGAAATAGGTCCAAGAAATAAGATTGAAAGAATAAAACTCACCGTCCTTGGGTCAAAGGTGAATAAAGCCCTGAACACCTTGACCTGACCTGTTTAAAACACACATAACATATAGATGTTAATAATTCTATTTTTCAAATGATAATATACAGGAAATCTGATTTTAGATACTGTTTACAGGTAAAACAGTCTTCATCTGTTCAATCCTTATCTTCATCTATCAGCCCATCCATATGCAAAACACCATCAGGTATTATCAGATTCAGAAATAAACGTAGCTCAAATCCAGGGCAAACCACATGACACAGAAACGCGTGTATACCTCCGAGCCAGCGGAACCCAAGCCCTGAGGCCAAAATATATAAATAAACAAACCATTATAAGCCCAACAAAGGGCATTTCCTGACTGCAGAGGTATTTCCATTCGGCCTGTAACAACCAAAAGTTGTGGGATCAAACCGGCTTCTCCCAAACTCAGATCAGGCTCTGAAATGGAAACTGGCAGCCTTGGACACTTCTAAACATTATATGTTAAATATTCCATCCTACGCAAATGGTAAAATTTGCATGGTGGACATCGCAGACCCACATACAGTGTAAACTACTAAGAGGACATCCTGTACAGTCAGCTAGAGACCAATACACATCTAATATTCAGTTTTCAACTTATATTAAATAAATGTGGTTACTTAGACCATTCAAATTATTTTCCATAAATAACTGCATTATTATTAATAATAGTAACATGGTAGTCTGAAGATTTTGTTGTCAAAATCTGGTTTGTATCATTTGTGAACAGACAATGTTAGTTTACCTCTAGCTACAGCACATATCTCTGACTGACAGAGTGCACAACATCAGCTTAAATCGCCAGTTCAAATGTCGTGTTATTTTGCACACTAAGCATAGTGAAGCTGCTCTTTCATTTAGGGAAGTAACGTTAACTGGTCACTGGAAGTCAATGGCAGTGACTCAAAACCGTTGAGCAAACTATCTAGACAGCATTTTGTGCATCATTTTCTTTTGGCTCAGCCGACTCAGAAAGCACCATTACGCACAAAAATGCAGTGTGTGTACGTTAACCAAATGCGTATTCTTGATATAGTCGGGTCATTAGGTTTTGAAACACAGATAATGGCTGGCGTGAGTGATTTTCTCTTTCCAAACCCAATCCTGCCATCCGTGGAAAGTCGTTTCACTCTTTATGACTTTTGCATTGAACAAATGAAGCTAAGATGTGGTGGTGGTGGTTTTACGCATGTTAACAATCGTTTGAAAAGCCCAAAAGCGCAAAGAAAGTTGCCTTGCGTTGCGCTGGAGAAACGCCAAACTCCACCCGCAGGAGAAAGTTCACTAAGACATAGAATTGCATGCTCTTATATAGATTTCATTGTATGACATCGAATATCCGAGTGTTTGTATAGCTATCAAACAACGAAACAACGCAAAACTATTTGAATATATAATGAAACTTTAGTAGGTTTGCCGAGGCGTTTTCCTCCACGCGCACCTCTTACCTGGTTTAGCTGGTTTGGGGGGAGGCTTTGACATTTCGGAACTTTCCAAGACTTTTAAAGAAGTCTTCCGAGTTATTTAAGATTACAATAGTACGTAAAAGCGGTATAAAACTGCAAATGAAACAGGGGAACGCTGCTTTCTTCCTTTAGGCGCTGTCAATGAGGAAGCGTGAAGGAGCCCAATGCGGAAAAGTTGCACTGCGCATGCGCGCTGTCAATAGTCTGAAATTCCGTAGGCTACTGCCCCCTGATCTATAACCTTACGAAAAGTGCACTACTATGTAACCATAATTTCCAACGAAATGCCATGTTGCATGACCAAAACATGTTACTTTTATGGATTCAGGAAATAAAATGCATCTAAAATTATCTGAAACTTATTTGCAACAAATTAAAATTAAAAAAATATTAAAAAAACATTTGGCAGTGATAGATATTCCAACAGCTTAGACCTATTATTTATCATTTCAATAATGCTTTTTGTTGTCCAGGACTAAAAATACTCACAAAACTGCAAACATAAGGAAATAATTGTTTCATTTACTGTTGTCGCAATACGGGAAAACTCTATTCCAGTGGCTTTAGTTGTGTAATGATTTCTGTAGAAATTACTGAATGGGGTTTGATGATGAAAGTCTTATATTTGGGGATTAACCTAAAACTTAGACTTTATTAATAAAATGAACAAACATTAATCACTTACTCAATAAACATTATTAACACGAGTAGGCTATAGAAAATAAAACAACAATATTGCCAAGATGGATTTAACGCAACTTGCCCTTTTGAGACAACATGGCTCAATAGTGGTCATTTAAAGTATTACCAAAATAGTCAAAACAACCAACAGATAAAACAAAAACGGTATGAGATGGGGAAGATCAGGATTTACTTTCAAATTGTAACATAAGCCTACTTAGATATAATTTTAGCATGTGCAGGATGATGATGCATGGCATCTTACCCGTATATGCTTAACAATAGCTGAAAAAAGTTCAGATTCGTGTACAGGGAAAAAGGCTCTGCAAAACAATTTGCACAGACACACACATTTTATTATTTAATTTTTATTTATTTTTTTGTGGTACATTTATACCAGAGGAACGGCCTCTATGCTCTAATCCTCTATACTTTTGTGTTGTATTTGAGGACACACATAACAGTGGGCTGCACCAACAAGTTGGTTTACATTGCAGGCAAGTTTTAAGGAGCAGCTCAAAATAGTATGTGTAGTATGCCTCTTGCTGTTATTCATTTCTGTTTTAAAAATAATAGCATTACACCCATTACCCATAGCAGAACTGTCTGTTTTATATTTTGAGCCAAAAACAGATGTTTGATGTTATCATTGAACACTTACGATCAGCTATCAGTGCATAGAGTTATAAGCCGCCTTCAAAATGATCAGAATGCAAAATTACCTTATATCTATGTGAAATTGTACACATATTTCATGAACACATATCATGTTCATTTAAAAAATTGATGCACCTCAATTGATGGAAATATTTATTTCCATCAAGAGGTGCATCAGATTTTGCTCAAGATCTTGTATTGTCAATGCAAGAGTCCAGGTCTTCTCCAGCACATCCCAAACACTCTCAATGAACTTAAGCTCTGGACTCAGAGGAGCCGATTCAAGTGTGAAAATAATTCTTCATGCTCCTCCCAATTCTTTCACAATTTAAACCTGATCACTCTTGACATTGCCATCCTGTAATATGGCCATGATGTATCTTCCTACATGGTTGTTTAAGAAATTAAAAGCTACACACTCCATCAATTAGGGTTAGAAGTAACATAACATGATAGAAATATTAATAGACTCTTATGCAATTGCCTATTTAAATCCAAACAGCGACTTTTTTATTTTATTTTTAGGTCGGTAGTATAGTTATACTAGCACAGTACAGTAAATGCATTGCTTTTAGTTGACAGTTGAACGGAGTGAAATGTCTGCTTTATGAATCCAATAGTGCCTCAAAACGTCTTTTACTCTTATTTAAATTCTGGTTAGCATTTAATGAGCTCTTTAGTGCTAAGTTTGTTCTGCATGTGTTAACGGTTCTGGGTCATTAGCTGCATTTCTCTTCCTTTTGAGCTGTTCAGAAACTCATTACCATGCAGATGTGAGGGACATGTTGTGCGGCAGGCGGCTGAAACAGAATTTAAGATGCACAAACACGTTTAATAAGGGCAATCTCAAAGAAACGGGTCGTTCCTACAGCTACCGTACCTCCGTAATTTTTCAGGCCTCAAATTACAGGGACAGTAATCATAATTAATGACCCATGAAGCCGTGTTCACACACAGCCAGCTACTTCCACTGAACAAGTATGTGTACTGGTGGTATTTTGGCTTCTCTCTCTATCTGTTCATTGCATTTTTCCCAAATGTCTCATTCTTTTCATTCTTTTTATTCCAGACGTGATGCATCTCATATTCCATCCCAAATATTCCATGGCCAAATTCAATTCCAGTGACTCTGTGACCCAAAACTGCATGTAAAGTCATGATCACATTTGAGCATAAAAATAAAAAGTAAACATGAATCATTTGCATGTTTACTTACTTAGGCGGCTTTTTTATATCCCATTCGAATCTCAATACAGTGGAGGTACAGTATTATAGACATTCAGCATCGGTGACGTGAAATGGAAAATGAATGGTAAATAATGACTTGTGTATGAATGACATTGGATGAATTAGATGGACTCTCGTCAATCATTTACCTTACAAAACACGCAGTAACACAAACACACACATTATCTCTGAATTGTGTGAAGGGAAACCTCCCTATAAAAGCTCCTCCTGAACGATGAGTATGACAAACAGAAACTCGACACGGAACTCAGCTGTCAGCTGCCATGAAGCTCCAGCGCCTCTCCTCTCTGCTGCTCTGTGTCGGTGAGTTCAGTTTTCTCCATCCTATTCTTGACCCGTCAGCCTAAGCGTTGACACGGTAATGGAAAAATTACAAAAAAATAAACAAAGTCCTGAAACCTCCAGTCCTTAAAATAAATCAAATCATAAAATGTTATGTTTTGTTTGTATGTCATTTTGAATATGTTGGCGTGTTGAACATGAATGTTATGCTTTGTGGTCAAATATTTAGATTGCTTAATGATTCCTTTTGATTGCAAATCCAATAAAATAATTTTTTTTTAAATCCCTGAAAGTAACAACTGGAAAAATCATGAGAAAGTGTGTGAAACCACAACATATTCTCTTCCAAGCTCAGTTTTAAATTTTTGTAATCTGTTTATTTACTTACTTGCTGCATTTGAATTTCACTTTGACTTGACTCTAGGATAGTAAACATCCTCCAAAGCTAGCAGCTGAGTGAAGTATAGATAGTGTGTTTATGTCTCCAGACAGGCTGGGCTGTGAGAAATTGATTCTGCTTGTAGTAACATGCCTCTGAATAGTTGTGAGCACCGGCTTTTCCCATATAGGTGTATGCCAAAATGCCACACATTTTAAATCTCGGCTGTCTGTTGTCATGTTCAACGTCACAAAGCGCTTATTGTTCATAGCAAATGCCAGAGGATTAGGGCGTCACACTGCTGTGTTAAATATATATATTTAGCCTTCTGAAATAACGTTTAAAAGGTCATCCCGGAACACAATAATAGGTGTGTGTGTGTGTGTGTGTTTCTAGGTGAGGAATTTCTTTGACAATTAAACGTTGGATTCCAGTCTGTAGGAGTGTACAGATTTACTCACATTCTCGGTGCAGACTCGTTTGACTGCAGCAGTCGCCAGATCATGCCTGTGTTAAAAGGGCACATACACCACTTTAAAATGTCTGAATGTCATTTATTTAACAAGTATTCATTAGAAAGAAAGCTAAAAATTTGACGACAAAGTTTAAATTGTAAAACACTTTTTGATACTGGTTGAGACTCTCTTCACATCCTGATAGCGATCAAAAATAGAAGTGGTCTAAAAATAAACATGTTTACATGCCTAACATGCTTACACAAAAAAATTTCGTCCAATCATTGTATTTGGTCTGAATGCCTGTTCCCCTGAACACCTGCTCATGCTGACATCACACGTCATCAGTGCGTTGCATGAAACTATGCAGAGTTGTAGGGTGTTTCTCAAACGGAAAGCTGAATCCTAGTGAGGCTGCGTCCTTCCTAGTCCAGTCATTCTGAGGCTTGTAGGCTTGAGTCCGCCTCAGCAAATAAACGCTAGAATGGGACGGTCTAGTAAGAGTGCATGGCTACTTCACACATGTTCCCGCCCCCTTCATTTTTGAAAAATACTTTGTATTACAAATCTTTATATGATTTTATTAATGCAATACAGTGAATGACAGCCGACTGCGGTCCCCAGTGGCTTACATTATTGTCAGTTTAGCGTTAGTGATTAATTTACAGCAAAACAAAAGATAACATCTATGCTTTCATGTCCGAAAACATTAATTTTGTCTTATACTTCATTATAAACTCAGTACCGACTCCTTTTCCGTCAGTTTATTTCCGTGAAATAATGTGTGCAAAGGATTGAGGGTGATTTAAAGGGTACCTATCATGGAATTTTGAAAATTACCTTTCATGTAGTGTGTAACATAGATCTAAGTGAACAAAAACATCCTGCAAAGTTTTAAATATGAAAGTTCACCGTATACAAAGTTATTGTCTCTCAAAAGTAAGAGTCGACTCTGAGTCGCTGATATGAATCGATAGACGAACGATGCTTTTTCTCTAGCTTTCGTACGTCACTTGTACAAGTTATTTGAATTCGACACGCCCACTCAGTGCGCGCGCCGAGCAGACAGAGAAACCTGACAACATCATGTCGACGAGACTCTGTTCTGAAGTGCGAATCAAAAGCAAACTTTTTTTTTCACTGCCCAGGGACAAGCATGTGAAGACTCAGTGGCTAGAGTTTATATTTACAACTATACCACACAAGTATAGCCGAACCTTGAGCTGTGTTCGCGTTATTTTAATGACGATCGCTTCACAAACACAAATGCTTTCAAGTGTGGATTCGCGAGTCGCCCGATACTGAAGGAACGTTCAATACCAAGTTTATTTGGATCAGCTTCCTCCTCCGAATCACAACCTGTAAGTACTATTAATAATTGTTGCTTTTATGTGTGTGTGTGTGTGTGTGTGCGTGCGTGTGTGTGTGTGAGAGAGTGAGAGTTACGCTCAGCAGCTTCTAGGTCTCCAATGTCATTTTTTTTGTTTTTTGAAATATGTGAAATTATGTGAAGCGTATTGTAGTACTGCAGTGCTTTATCAATATGTTTAAGCTTTGGGCTAACGCAAAATATATCTGACTGCGTCATCTGACCAATCACCGCCGATTAGCGTCACGCAAAGGAGGGGTTTGGACAAATGAGTCGTCAAACGAATCATTAGGGAGTCGGTGAGCAAATCAGGTAAAAATAAATGCATATTATAAGACAACAAAAGTGTTTTTTGTCATTGCATGCATGTAAAACTGTTGTTGGGGACTCCCAGAACATTATTAGGAACATTTTAAATGCCATAATAGGTGCCCTTTAAGGCAGCGAATGATACATACGATGCATCCTTCAAAACAGGCCGAATGAAGGACGTGAAACGAAGGCTGGTTTTCAAGGATCCTTCAAATTGAGATGGCCTTCAGCGACATTTAATGACGTGACAGCCGAGATATGCAGCCTTCCATTTGAGAAACCCTGTAGACAGACAGACTCCTGAACCTAAACAATAAGCTTATGCCGCGTTCACGTCATGTCATAACCGTAATTACGAGATGGCAACCCGTGACGTTCTACCCGAAGCTGTTCACATCCTCAGACTCAGATTTATGCGTTTCTGTCAACACTATCAACGTTGAAATTAATCTGCAGCAGTCAGGTGGTACGTTCATTAGTATTATAATGTTATGTGCTTTTGTTTAAGACGAGTTAACTTAACACCTTCTCTCATGATGCTTTGCTGACTTGCTGTGTGCGTTCGTGTGTTTTAAAGAAGTGTTCATGTGCTTTGGAGACGCTCTGAAGGGAGGGTGGCATCTTATGCTCTTAAAGCTTGCTATTGCTAGCTTCTCCGAACTTGCCTACACTACCTTTAATATAGTTGCAAAAAGGAATATGCTAATAGTTAATGTGATGAAGAACAGAATATGTGCTGTATAAAATAGCATGCAAAAAATACAATTATTGTTCAATAGACTAGATCAATTTATTATCAATTATTGCCACACACCCAGGGCAGGTGGAATTTGGCAGGCCATTTTCAGACAAAGGCCCCTCAGATTACTAAGCTAAGAACATCTAATGGATCCTTCTTCCCAGCAAACAAATTTAGGTTCTGGGAACGTTAGTTTTTGGTTCCCAGAACGTTCCTAGAACTTTCCCTTAAGGTTAGGGGAACGTTCCCGGAACGTTCTCCTTACATTATAAAAATGGAACCTAAAAATAACCTACATGGAACGTCCCTATAACGTTCTTGTTTGGTTCCCAAAAAAATAACCACATGGGACAATTCGGGAACGTTAGGGGAACGTTCTGTGTTTGCTGGGTTGTTCCTCATCTTTTTGCATGTTCCAAACAAAAACATGTCTTAATCTTTTCATCAAAACTACCCCACCTATGCAGCAACGTTGCCATGGCTTAAGTTTCAGCCAACAGATGCTGGCTGTGTTTCAGGATGGGAGTAGTCCTCCATGTTCACATCAGGTCTGACTCCATTCTGCAATATAACGCCCGCTTGTCTTGATCCCAATTAGTTCCTGATGGATAAATCCAAGTTCCAGCCTACATTTTTTCTGGCTGAGTATCTTGTATTAAATAAAACATTACAAAAGGGGTTGCGGACAGCTTAGTAATGGCTTAGTTTTATATTGTAGACTTCAGTAGTAATGGATTATTGCTTGCTCCTCGCAGAGATCAATATAGCAACCTTTCGATGTTGACGTCAAATAACTTCTTTTGCTGCATTTTTGCCCTGTTTTAACTGACTGTAAAAAGATGCTTTGAATCTTTAACTAAAACAGATTATTGGAGAAGCCATTTTACAAGAAAATACTATTTCAGTCTTTCTACTTCAAAACTTCACATTTAATTCACTGTGTTACTTGGTGTATCTTTGTGATTAATTGTGATGTACTAGCAATTTCCGAGTGAAAATGGTTTACACCATTTTTTTTTTCAGTGTAAAAAATGAACATGACAAAGACACATATTCAAACCCACATATAATGTGTGTACTGCTCAATATGTAGAACTCACACCAACAAGACCACCAGTTTTTCCCCACACCATACATATTATTATATTGTACAGTTCCTAAACTGTATTTTGTAAAAAGAACCAGGTAAAAAATGCCCAAACAAGAAAAGGAGACATAAAGGACTCTAATTTTCTATTGTAGTTCCAGCAGGTGCAATATTACCTCATATAACCTCAACATTTCCACTCGCTTATGACTTTCACTCTCATTTTTCTCTCTCACACGCATATACACAGCTAGTTTGCTCAGTACAATATACATGGGGTGTTTACAGGATGACTCAACATTAACCGCAACATTAGAAGATTAACCTCAATTTAAAAACCCTAATTGAGGTTAATGTGTCATTGTAATATAATGAAGTGTTTGATCCTGTTATTATTTGCAAACTGGGCCGAAACAGCATTCCTCACAAAAAACAGAAGTTACTACACTTCTAATGTGATATAACAGACTGTGATTCATTTTGTGTGTGTCTGTGTGCAGTTTTCACTATAAGAACAGCAGCCGCTCACACATCTGCGCTGGATCATGTGACCGTGATGTCATCATCAGGGGAGGGGCTTCAGAGTGCCATGGGTGAAGATTTGGAATCTGATGATGATCAGGATCCATCAGGAATGTTCAATGATCCATCTTTGTTTAAAGGTACACTATGTAACTTTTTTTGTTAAAAACAACTTACAGTGACTTACCCTGATTCGCTATGGAAAGGCATTATAAGTGTTTTATATTTCCAAGTTATTGTGGGAAAATACGTTGGCCTACAGTACATATGTCAATCGCACGTGTGTGTCTCGTCATATCTATAAATAGAGAAAAGTTGCTCAGGCTACTTTGACACATGGAGTGCTACCACTAAATCTCAAACCTCTGGGGAATTACCCGTTTAAAAAAACACTGAACAGTAGTTAGTTTGCTGGCAAAAAGAGAAAGCGGCAGAGCTCATAATAAAACAAGAACCAACATTGACATTTGGCTTTTCGGAGATGCCGAGAACTGAGGCCTTTGAAATATTGTAAAAGAGTCGCGAAGATGGCGTTTTTAGTACTCAATAATAGGTGAGTAAGGTTTTTTATTGAACAGATAGATTGTCATAACGTAATATGTAACTCTAACAGAGTTCAGTGTAAAGCATCGTCTATTGTGAAGGCTCATTTAATTATGGTTGTTTTTTGTTCGTGTGAAATGTCGACAAATGATTGCGATGCTCACGTTTACAAGCCAGCGTCATTATAGTAGCCTAGTCTATTGGTTACCGTTTTACTGAATCTATATGATACCTCAATGCAATGTTTGAGTGGTAGATAATAACCATATATCGTCAATATTATAATATCAAGCTATATTATTATATCAATAATGCGCGCGCGTGCGTATTAATGCGTAGGCTACTCTAGCACACACACAAGGTCTCTCGCGCTCTGCTTCTCTCTGTCGTGCGCGCGTGTAATTAATGCGTACTCTAGCACACACACGCAAGGTCTCTCGCTCTCTCTCTCTCCCTCTCTGTCGTGCGCGTATTCAACGAAACCTATAATATATATTGAAATACGGGACAAAACATGATTTTTTCATAATAAGTCATAATAAAATCAGAGTTGAAATACGGGACTGTCCCGGGAAAAACGGGACGTCTGGTCAGGTCACCCTAGCTAGTATGCAAGCAATATACTTACTAGTACAAAAGCATGACAGACAAGTCCGTATCGGTCGGGCACCCCTCCTCCTCCTTCAGCTCATGCCAGAGAGAAAACGCTGGCCCAACGTTGATCCTTGTTCTGCCTTTAACGCGATCACTTTCTCTTTTTCTCTTTTTGCTTTGCTCCGATAAAACCTTTGCTTTCTTGTTTTTCTGTGCTGCTTCGGCCATGACTATAACATTTGGCTCGTACGTCCGATTTTAAGGAAGTGGGGGTGGTGGTGGAAGTGACGTATATGCCGTAAAGCAGTCGAATTTTGTAGTTCTCTTTGTTCGCCGGTTACTACCCGAAACCCGAAGTTTAAAAGTACAATTAAAAACGCTACAGACCCCGTCAGGCTATGGCAGACGTGTCATTCAACCTATTGTAAGTCGGTGTACCATCACAAGAGACTTGGAAATATATTATGAAGGTTGAAAAGTTACCTGGTGCTGCTTTAATGGGTAAAAATACAGTAATCAGCTAGTCAGCTTGAGATTGTTTTCATATAAACTGGTTATATCTCTTAAGCCTGTGAATGTTTTATGAGAAGTCGGATATCCATATTCATCCACAGTCACAGAGCCGAAGCACAACCAAAACAATGTTCTTCCACAAAATCAATCCATGTTTTCAACTGCTAGAGGGCCAAAAGTTACACATTGTACCTAAAGGTCAATTTACTTGTGAAAATCTCCCACAGACGTCAATTATTCTTAGATTAAGCTAATCATAATTACTACCTGAACTAACACCTTTTGGGATTTTAATAAGGACATTAAATGCATTATCTATGAACCACAAAGGTACACATACACACAGTTTTATTATAATAACAAGTATTGGGTGAATATCACTAAAAGTATGATCAGTTCATATTTTACTCTAAAATTAAACTAAAAAGGAAAATATAGATTGTACGCTCAGTACCAGTCCCTTTATCAATTTCTGCAATACTGCATTAATGGCAAAAAAAATTAAATCAATTAATTTATCCAAATGAGTAAAGTAAACTTCTATAATACAAACTTAAAGGATAATTCCGTTATTTAGCACTTTGAGTCTATTTTCTAGTTTGTTTTGGATGAACTAGAGTGGTGGACACAGAAATGTTGACGATGGGTCCTGTCTCGACTTTTTGCCGCTTCAGAGTGGCTGTCTATGGGCATGCACAAACATGTCCTTAAAACAACCCTTAACGTTCGTTTTCAAAACTGTGCAACTCACCGAGTGGTTAGTGGTGTTCGTTGATATTCCAAAACAAGTAGCGTAGCGAAATACAGTTTCTGTCGTGTTTTATTTGCTATTTTGTAAAATCACATGATTTCTGTTGGAGGACTCATTGCAATAACTCGTGCAATAAAACACGACAGAAACTGTATTTCGCTAAGCTAATTGTTTTGGAACATCAACGAACACCACTAACCACTCGGTGAGTTGCACAGTTTTAAAAACGAACGTTAAGGGTTGTTTTAAGGACATGTTTGTGCATGCCCATAGACAGCCACTCTGAAGCGCTCAGAGGCGATTCTAAAAGAGTCCAAAAGTCGAGACAGGACCCATCGTCAACATTTCTGTGTCCACCACTCTAGTTCATCCAAAACAAACTAGAAAATAGACTCAAAGTGCTAAATACCGGAATTATCCTTTAAATTAATTGCACACAATAAAACAAAATGTTGTGATAGAATGTGGCACTAGCTTAAATGAATTCAATAAATTGATCAAGGAGCATTTGTAGAGATATTTGGTGAAAAATAAATATCTTTTAATTAAAAAGGATAAGGAAAATCTTTTCATTAAACGAATAAAAGTATAGAAAGCCAATATTCTCACACACACATCAAAGTCTCTCATGTATCTTATATCTTTTCAGCCCAAGTCAGTAGAGACGAGCAGAATCAAAAGCGGTCCGGGCGCAAAAAGAACAAAGGACGAAAAAAGAATAAAAATATCACTCCTGTTCAGCCGAATCACACATCCAGTCAGAGGAGCCACAGCACCACTGCTGACCCCTGCCTGACCTCTCACGTGGACTACTGTATCCACGGCCACTGCACGTACCTCCACGGCCTGAGAGAGCCCGTCTGTGTGTGAGTGACACAACATCTCACACACGTGCACTCAGAGGATTCAAATAACGTTTAAATGAATCAATGTTGGATTCAGTTTGTGTAAAGTATTGAATGTATGACTGTTTCAGATGTAAGAGAGGTTATGATGGAGAACGCTGTGGGATCCAGCTCCTTGGGACGTCCCGTGACGAGAGCAGCACTGAAACGACCCACACCGCGCTCGTCATCATGGCTGTCGTCCTGTCAATCATCAGCTGTCTAGCTATCTTGCTTATGGTCTGCGTGCAGTAAGTACGCACTACATTCAGAGCACACCCACCCACACACACTCATTCATTTTCACTCACAAAACACGCCTGGGATATAATAGGCAACTATTGTGACAGATTTACACACCACCAGTTTGGGCACACCTACCCATTCTATATCATTATTATTGTAAAGCATACTAAGCCATCAAAACTATGAGATAACACAAATGGAAGTATGGACATTATGTAGCGACCAAAACGTGGGAAACAAAGCCTGTTTGAGCTTCTACTTTGTCTAGATGCAGATCTGCTCATTCTGGATATTCAAGCCAACTCTGCGAGGTGTATCTTGGGAGGCTTTTGAAGGAGTTCACATGTATTCTGGACACTTTATGATGCTTTTCTTTCTCCACTGTCCAGTATCCATTTTTAAAAATCATTCCAATTAAATTTTAGTTTTGTGAAAAAAATAAGCAATGTAAGCAAGCACTATTTAATTTCAAGCATTTACACAAAAGCCCATGTATCAAAGGTTTTTTATATGTAAGGAATGCAGTGACCCAGTCATTACTATTAAGATCAGGACCCCAACATGACAACATTACAGTAATGAAGTCCTCTGAGGTTTTCTTTTACTCCATTGACAGCTACGCAACTACCACTTTGACTCTTGATTGAAAAAATAATTCGTACGAATTGAACGGTTTAGTCCAAAATTTCTGAAGAAACTCAATCGCTTTATATGATGAACAGATTTCATTTAGGCTTTTATTCACATTTAAACATTCATCAACTCACACATGAGTGTTGTAAACAGAAGCTCAAGCATGTTCACCAATGAGGTTCATTCTCGTGTTACGCATCACGTTTGAGCTTCAGCAAGAACCAATGAGGTTTGTTCTTGCTCATTAAGCAAGTTCGGTTGAGCTTCTGTTTGCTGATCAATGTTTATATGTGATAAAAAGCCTAAATTTAATCTGTTTATCATATAAAGCAATCGAGTCTCTTCAGAAAATTTGCACTAGTTTTTCGATCTCTTTAAGTTTTTGAAGTGTCAAATTGGTAGTTGCGTAGCTGTCAATCATCAGCAGACTCTGTTGTGTGAATGTGCGTTGTAAATTAATATGCTTTTTTTGCAAAAACAAACCACAGATTTCATAAAAAATATCTTCGTTCGTGTTCTGAAGATGAACAAAAGTCTTACGGGTTTGGAACGACATGAGGGTTAGTAATATGGTGCAGGGATGACGTCAAAACCCGGAAGACTAATTCGCCGCTGGTTCCCTTGAGATTTGTCTATGGGGTCTTTCAAATTATGAGTAAAATAAAGCCTGTGGTAAAAATCGGACGTTAAAAATTTGGATGTTTTCTTCTACAATGTAAATTACACCAATACTGAAAACTCAAATTTTGAAGCAGTTATGTTTATTTTTGTAAATGTATGTTTCCAATAAGTTACTCGGTAAGAAAGTTTGGGCTTTGGGGTGTGAATATGTGCAGTTTATTGACCCTGTCAGAATTGAGTTTTATAAAAATGCAAATTCACCATACAAGAAGAAATAACAACATACAAATATTCCTACATTCAACATTTCCACATTCATATTCTACATTTAAATCAAGTACAATGGAAAGCGATTACATTAGTATTTAATAAGAGCTAAGTAGATTTGAGTATTCTGGAGAACTGTGTACTAAATATATATATTTGTTTTATATTTTTTTTATATTCCAGCTATAGAACACATCATCGCTTTCAGGCAGCTTTCCTGAGCTCCACTAACGAGAGGGAGAAACTAGAGAAGAAGAACATTATGGTGTGAAGAGAAAGTAAGACCAAGTCTTTATTTATGGCTGCTAAATGTAAAATAGACTCAAAGACACAATGTTATTGTTTCTCTATTATATTCAGGTCTCTAGTTATGGCTGTAGCCCTTTCTTAAAGGGATAGTTCACCCAAAAAATTTAATTCTGTCTTCATTTACTCGCCCTCAAGTTGTGTAAGTTTCTTTCTTCTGTTGAACACAAAAGAAGATATTTTGAAGAATGTTGCTAATCAAACAGTGAAAGTAGCCATTGACTTCCATAGTATTTTTTTTTTTTTCATATGGAAGTCAATGATTACGGTCAACTGTCTGGTTACCAACATTCTTCAAAATATCTTTTTTGTGTTCAACAGAAGAAAGAAACTCATACATGTTTGGAACAGCTTGAGGGCGAGTAATGTCAATTCTGATGACAGAATTTTCATTTTTGGGTGAACTATCTATAAATGCCAATTTTACTTTATTTATTTTGTAAATAATTTTATAATATATATAATTAAATAATTTTGTTGTTTATAGAAAATTGTTTTTGTTTCAGGTAGAAGTCACACTGATGTCACTGGTGTGGATTGCACTACAGATATATTGCACATAAGGTGCGTCTCAGTTCGCACACTTATACACTATGCCGTTTTGTAGTATAAACAGTGCGAGTAGCGTATATACACTGGAAAAAAAATCAAAAGTGCACTTTAAATAGTTGAATGAAGCACTTAATTACCCCCCAAAAAACGACGTGTGGAATGTTGGACACTCAACTATCGAAGCTTTAATTGGGGGCATCAGACTGAGATGTTGAATAATAAAATCATCACCATATCAAATCCATACACTACTTGGTTGAGTGCATAAGTACATACTGTATAAGTGCATAGTGTATAGTGCGTCATTTGGTACGCAACTAGAATAACATAATAAACCCTATTGTAACTTATTGTTTTTACCTATTTATTAACATATAATTTTCTTAGTATTTGTGTATATTTTGATAATAATGTTTATTTGGTATGCGATATTTATGTACACATATTAAATAAAGGACACGTGTATCTTTCTTGCAGTCGTCTCTCTTTCTGTGAGTTATTATATCAAACATAAACCCCCGGTTACATAGACAAGGTTTAAGTCTAGTCCCAGACTAAAATGCATGTTTGAGCTGTTTTAACTCAAAGCATATCTTAAAATATGTCACTGGCATTGTTTTGTCTCAAGATGCACACCGGTAATGTTTTTTTTTTCTAAGGCAGGTTTTAAAGGCTACTTAAATGCTCTAATTGAACTAAGGCCTAATCCTGGCTTAATCCGAGCCCTGTCTGTGAAACCGGACCATTATGTCAAAAAAGTGAAGAGAAATTTCTAATATCAATAAGTATTAATTAACAGATGAAAGCAGACGTCCGACGCAGTCATTGTTCGTACCTTAATCCCGCTCAGGTGGAGTCTCGAGCGCCTCTCCCTGCAATTTCTTTCTTTAATCCTTATGAGAGCTGATGTTTCATAGCATAATGGAAGATAATATAGTACAAAAATAAAAGCAGATCGTTTTGGAAGTGAGATTGTTTGATCCGCTCGGCTCTCTTTGGTGTACAGGCAAAACAGGTCAGCCTTGGGCAGAGCAAGAGTATATATTTACTCAAACAGTCAGTCATCCATAGAGGCACACAACAGGAGGAGAAGCCGCATGAATTAATAGTGCAACCACTAAATGCAGAACTAATTACACAGAGCTAAATCACTTTAAAGTCTTGCCATGCGAACAGGGAACGTTCTCAGGACTTCGGCTGACGTTCTAGGTTCTCTCAGTTATGGACAAACTGTGGTCTCTCTTTAATAACATTATCAAAATGTTATTTATACATCGCTAATGGAACATTCTTCTGAAATTATTATAGATGGACCGTTCAGAAAACATTCATAACGTTTGCAAAACATTTGATAAAATTGATACAACGTTCACATAACCAAGAAAAAACGTTCTTAAAGCATTTTTAAAAACTGGACGAGGTTTGAGAACATTCAGAAAAAATGTCATCACTTAATGGGTACATTAGCAAACCGGTCTTGGAACATTTAACAGTAGCACTTTATAATAGTTTAAAAATATTACATGATATAAAACTTAAATGATTAGTTGTAAATTGTAATTCAAGCAATTAGAAATGCAATTTTACTCTGATTCATATATGTTTGCCCTACTTATTCATGTTGGAATATGGGTCATTCCTGAGATTCAAATATTGATTACATCTAATATTCTATTTATATCAAAATTATTAGTTGTCATGATTTTGGTAAGGACTGTATATCTTTACTGAAACCATAAACATTGAAATAATTCATAAATTAAGAGGAAAAACTCAACCCTGTATGTCACAATTTTACAGTACAACCCTGAAACATTGAGAAATATACAGATATGTGACAGGGTTGAGTGAGTACACCATATCTGGCAGCAATGAAATATGTATATGGATTGAAATAAAATTTTGAAAAATAACAATTTTCCATCTTAATTTTATAAGATGGAGTTGAGTTGTTAAGCCTGACACTATACCATCCCTGACTATAATACGTCACAAAAATGTGAATATATGAATACACAAATAAATACTTACAATATTACCAGAAATTTTAGAAACTGAGTGTGCACATTTTGTTATACAGTGAAGTGCCTTGTGACATGACATGACATGACAAAATGCATTATTTTATGATAAAAATAATTTTTTAATAATTATATTTATTCATTATAATGGACATACCAAAGTGTTGTGAAAAGCTTTTAACCACCACTTTAAAATGTCTGGGGGACTGAAATATTAGGCTATAATAATTATATTACTGAATCACAGGAATGGCCCTCATACATCAGCTACAGATCTGCTCAATGTGTGTTAATGACAAATATTAAGAAGTGCTACCAAATCACACCTATGTGTATACTGTATCATGATAAACAAAGTAGAAAAGTTTCCTATCTCAAAACATCCAAATGGTCAATGGTTGGTTTAGTTGTGCAGGATTTCTAAATTTACTGCCAAACCTAGAAACTCAACTGCAGCCTCTTCTGGTTATAGAGCGAATAGACATGCGCTCTGTGTAATTCTGTGTAAATACAAAGTATGTAAAGATAAGCAGACATTAATTTATCTAAAAGCAGTAATATCAGTTGAATACTTTTTTTTTTTTTTTTTTACCAAACTCGATAATGTAATGTAACAAATAAAATCATTAAATAAAAAGTGACCAAGTCATTCAGAATAGCTAAAGAATAAAAACCGCAATTAATAAATTAATTAGAATAAATAAATCAATAAATAAAAAAATAACTAAATCAAAGATTTCTTTTTTTATGTGAATTAATAATAATAGACTAATAACACATTTTATTTTATTATCAATATATAAATAACAAAATACATTTGAATATTATTATTGTCTTACTTTATTAGTAAAACTAGACGACTAAAATGCAAAACTCCACAGATTTATTCGTCTTTCTTTAACTTGCAATTCAGTCTGACTTGCAAAAACAACGGATGAGGAATGAGGTTTCTTTTTTGTACGATCTTTACGGTAATTTCATCATTTTTCTTTCCGCTTCTGTGGTCAGTTGTAACTGCGCCTCATACACTGAGCTTTACGGTAAATTTCAAGCGCTGTGGCGATCCTCCTTTCTGATTGGCTGTCGGCGTGTGTGTGAATGTGAGTGTCTCGCGACTGTCACTCACTCTGCACGGCCTGACGCAGTGATAAAAGACCAGTACATTTATATTAATAAATATAATGTGTTCTAACACATTATTGTGACCAGCGGACTTTGAGACGTTCAAAGGAAAAGGTAAAGTTTGAGATATCCTTTATGAGAGTTCTGGTGGGCATACATTGAATGTTTTGACCGTTTTGTTAGCTTAGCTGAACAGCAGCTGTCATCATCACCACACTAACGTTAGACACTTCATTCAAATATTAGACTCACGCACTTCACAATCTCTATTGTGTTTACATTATTATCAAATAAGTTAACGGATGGGTTTACTGTTCAATGTGATCAATAATTTGGTTCTACACCTGTTGCTCGTCTTAGGGTTTTCTGCTTTAACTAATGGTTTCAGAGCAGTATATCTGTTCAAAAGGTCTAAGATTAAAGATAGATAGTCATAAATTAAAGATCTACGTTAAGCTGGTAACGGCAAGATTAACGGCTAGTCACTACAGACAGTAAAGCCGAAAGCACTGTTTATTTCATCCATGATTTTGAGATGTTGGGCTGATTTGCTTCCACAACTTGCTTCTTTCAGAATAGAAACAAACCATCTAAATTCACATGTATTTACTTTATCTAATTGAATATGTAATGCATTTAAATTGCACTGCATACTGGATTTTTAAGGCTGTTATCTCAAAAATTATAATTTTTTTCTCCTGCACTGAGTGGAAATTTCCACTTCAGCAGAGACAAAAAAACATTAAGTGCATTAAATTAATGCATTCCATTAAAGGGTTAGTCAACCCAAAAATTAAAATTCTGTCATTAAAGGGATAGTTCCCCCCAAAATGAAAATTCTGTCAGTAATTACTCACCCTCATGCTGTACCAACCCCTTAAGACCTTCGTTCATCTTCGGAACACAAATTAAGATATTTGTGATTAAATCTGAGAGCTGGATCACTCCTCCATAGGCTTCTAAAGGATTGAAACTTGACAGCCCCGAAAAGTTATTAAAGAAATTGTTAAAAGAGTCCAAGTGACTACAGTGCTCAATCTTAAGTTTATAAAACGACGAGAATACTTTTTGCGTGCAAAAAAACACAAAAATAATGACTTTATTCAACTATCTCTTCTCTTCCGTGTCATTCTCCTAAGCTGTTGACGTAGTGTAACAGCGCAGCGCTTCTGTGTTATACGTCACACGTAGGCTCACTATTGGCCGACGCTGGTCATGTGTGTGTGATGCGTGTGACGTTCAAACAGAAGCGTTGCGCAATAACACTACGTGAAATCTCCAGGCCCAAAGAGAATACTTGAGTCGCTATTTTTGTTTGTTTGTTGCGCTCAAAAAGTATTCTCGTAGCTTGATAAACTTAAGATCTAGCCACTGTAGTCACTTGGACTCTTTTAACGATTTCTTTAATAACTTTTCGGGGCTGTCAAGTTTCAATCCTTTAGAAGCCTATGGAGGAGTGATCCAGCTCCCAGATTTAATCACAAATATCTTAATTTGTGTTCCGAAGATGAACAGAGGTCTTACGGGGTTGGAACAACATGAGGGTGAGTAATTACTGACAGAATTTTCATTTTTGGGTGAACTATCCCTTTATAAACTCGCAGAGAAAAAAACAGTGCATTAAAGGGTTAATCAACCCAAACATTAAAATTCTGTCATTAAAAACTCGCCCTCATGTCGTTTCAAACCCGTAAGACATTCCCTCATCTTCGGAACACAAATGATGATCTTTTTATTGGAATCTGAGAGCTTTCTGTCCTTCTATTGACAGCTACGCAACTACCACTTTCGAGCCCTAGAAAGTAGTAAAAATAGAATTAAAGCAATCCATGTGATTCCAGTAGTTTAACCTCAATTTTAGGAAGCGACGCAAGTGCATTAAAAAAGATTTTTGTCACATTTCTGTTCCGAAGATGAACAAAAGTCTTACGGGTTTAGAAAGGCATGAGGATGAGTAATTAATGACAGCCTACCATAGACAGTAATGCATGGTTAAATAAATGCTGTGTTGGTCTTAGTTTTCAGTGATCGGCACATGACTAGTGGCTGGTCTGTGTGTGCAATTCCACAAACCTGAAACCTTCTGAACATATATAAGCAGTAGGAGGTTAGAAAGGAAAATGTAAAAGATACAAAAGTAGTAATAGGGAGAATGAATTTTGAGTAACTTACTGTCATTGTGAGAATAACATAGCTAATCAATAAAAGTAACTGCCGTCTGATGATCACAAGGATTTTAAAACGTAGTATTATCTTATTACAAGTACTTAATTTTTATACGGGCTATAAAGGCATTCATGTAGCTCAAACAGAATCGCATGCCGATAGCGATGCCAAGATCATGGGTTCGATTCCCAGGGAATGCATGGAGTGATATGTAGACCTTCAATGTAATACAAGTCGCTTTGGGTAAAAGCATCTGCCAAAAGTATAAATGTAAATTACAGCTGCACGATATTGGAAAAAACTTGCATTTTGATATTTTATTTTTCTGTGATTATATATTGCAATATGAAAAATAAAGGAAAATTCAGATTACATGATTAGTTAGATTTGGAAAGAATTACATTTTTTTTTACTCTTAAAGGTATAGCGGAGGATTTTCTTTTTCCGGGTGGGTAGCCTATACTATTGGTCCACCTAAGTGTCAATCATTCTGGTGATATGTTTATGTAAGGCCATCATACGTGCTCGTCCCTATGTAGTTTTCGCTTTCTGCGCATGCGCACTTTCAGGTGTATAATGTGTGATGAGTTACGGTTTCAGCCATTCCTTTGAAAATGGCTGAGGGTCGAAAGAGAAAAAATGTATACAAAGTGTATGATAAGAAGAGAAAGGCCGCAGAATATAGAAACAAGACCAAGAGTGATTTGGGGTGAATATGTCACACGCTGGCGTGCACTACAAGCACAGAAAGAGAGACAGGTAAAGACAGGTAAAGTTTGTCATGCTATTAGGAGAAATCCACTTAAAATCACTGCTAGTAAATGTTAATGTAAGCTATGATTAGCGATGCTAGCCCTGGCACAAGTCATGCACCGCGTAGACACGGTAAACATCTCAATTTGTCTAAAGTAGCCTTATGACCAAATGGTAAATGTTATCACGCTGAAATATTCTAAAACCTTGTGTGTTCATTTTCGATAATTCCAATGTGTTCACCATAGTACTTATTACACAAATGCAACAAGCTACTTCTCCATTGCATATCATGTCTTGAGTCCTCGGTCACTCAATCGATCAGTATAATAACACCGTGCACCCAATATGCGTTCCCTCTCGGGAGCACAGAGTGTTGCGCATGTGCATTTTTAAAAAAATTGGAGAGGACGGGTCTTCTCTAAAATTCGGAAAGATCCTCCGCTATACCTTTAAGACTTAAGTGCAAAATCCTTTAGCATATAGGCTACATTTACTTAATTCATTAATTTAATCGCAGCCCCAATGTAAATGTAAAATTACATTATAGGTAGTTGCTCTCTTGCAGATAATTGTCATTGCTTCAAATATCTTGGAATGTTTCGTGTTTTGGGTGAACTGTTTCTTTAAATGCAGATGTCCCAGTTTGGAAAGATCCCTGAGCTTCCTGCCCTGTCACTGTTGCACCCTTGAGCGTTACACTTAAACTCAGGTCACAGTGTAATTATTCTGCTGTGAATCACACTGGATGAAACGGTCCGAGTCCCGACCTAGCCACAGTGTTGATATCAGCATGCCATGCACACCACCTCTGGTGTGTACTTTGATTTTTTTTAATGACCCAGATGAACACAGTATAATAAATCGATAAAGAGTGACCGTGGGTGACTGGTAGAGGTGTTTTCTTGTTGTATAAGGGTTTGGCTTTGGGTTTGTACAGTTTCACTTCCTCTACGTAAAGTGAAGCAGGCAGTGCTGACATGACTGTTCAACTGCTTACATGCAGACGTATATAAACCAGCAGTCATGAGACATCTGATTATGTTGTTTTACAGTTGAGTATGTGACTGAATCTTCAGTGATTTTACATCTGCATCCTAATGGACATTTGAGGCGTAGGATCATTTAGCTGGTTTAATATGTTTGTGCTTTATAATTCATCATTTCAATTCATCACTGGTTTTGTTTGCATTCTCATTGTAAAAGGGTCAGTATTGTGAGATTATAATAGCATGGCTTTTAATTCACCCAAGAATCAAAATTTTGTAATCATTTCCCCACACTCATATTATTTAGTTCTTCCTATTTTTTTGGAAAAACATCTGTTTTTTATTCATAAAAGGTCCATATATTATAATAAAGTGGATGGGTGATTGTTAGTAAATGTTTTTATTTTCCTTTTTTGGAGATTCCAGGATGCTGAGGGTTTAGATACTCTTAGCATTACCGGTATTTAGACCCGGGGTTCACAAACTTTTTTGTCAGCCAAAGCCAAATATTTCCCTGAGATTTTAAGCTATTTTAATAATTTAACAACACATTTGTTCATGGTCATGATTCTCTGATGTCAGTTAATGGCCACATGACATGCAGGTAAACTTTAAAACACTTTAAAAAAAAATCTTTTTGGTAAGTGTTTTATTTTCATGTGAATGGTTTTGTTGTAGGCTACTTCTCTAGTCCAGGGTTATAGCCTGTAGAAAGGCTAGAGATGTGTGTGCTTTGGCATGAACGTTTATCAGCTCAACAGTGACTCATAATGTTCTCAGAGATTGTGGTGTGAGAATCCATGTCTGCTGACAGAACAGCCATAATCATTCAATAATAACAGCCAAACTCTTTTATCAGACACTTCTGAACTGAATGATCTCTGGGGTTGTTTGGGTTGTATGTTTTATTTCTTTCTTTTCTTTTGCAGGTGTGTTATCGGTATCACTGCAGCCATGCTGTCCAGACTAAGCATGAGTGTGAGGCCGTGTGTGAGCATGTGTCGATGGGTTCACACTAAAGAGAAGGGGAAACCGCTCATGCTCAACCCTCGTACCAACAAGGTTAGACTAAATACAATCTGTCCATCCGGTCATAGTGTCTCTTTCAGTCGCTATTCTTTTATTCTTTCCAATGTCATATAAGAGTTGGGAAATCTACTTTGCATCTCATTTGCTGCTTTCAGATTAAATCAATTATATAAGTGCCACAAAAACATTGAGCATTTCAGTTGCAGTCACAGCAATAAACTTGAACACATGCATACTAAATAACTCAACTTAATAATGACTTTACTATTGTCTTTTGCCCGTTTTAGTTTTTTACTCCCCAACGCAGATAAATACACAGTTTTGAGTTAAGGGTCTGAATGCTTTTGTCTGGAAAACATTAGTGGAGTGACTCAGCAGAAGCGCCACGTATCCTGAAAAACATGGGCGTGTGCTTAATTTCCATGCTGTAGACCACTGGTTTAGCTTCAGGAATCTTATTTTACTTTGGACACCAAGAAATGAACCAACACCGAACCAAAATTGTTTATTGTACAAAAAGTAAGCTAAAATGTCAATGGCTTCATGTCCAGTAATTGACCTCACTAAACACTTAATCAACACAAACCATGTTTATCCTTGCTGCAATTGTATTTAATGTGGCCTGGGTTGCGTTTTCTTTCTCCTTATGTAGTTTTTGTTTATAGTTTTTGAGGATGAAGTCATGTCCCTGTCATCATCTGTCCAATTTCACAAGCTTTTACCAAATGAGATGAATTTGCACCAAAATACCACTTAGTTTGGATGCCTTTGACGTCAATTACAAAAGTATTTAAAAGTAGTATATCCTAACCAACTATCCACCAATATTTAGTTATTGCTTTCTATTACCGGTATTTTATTATTAACCTATATATATTTTTATTGCTGTTTAGAACAGACCTGCAACCCTCCAGCCCTGTTAAAAACGGTCCCTTACCCCTCAAACATGCTCAAACACACATAAGTTCACACTCAGGCATATGGAATGTAAAGTAAATGTAATTCCTCTGTGGGCTGTATGCTATAGATGGGTGTTTCCCCCTCGCTGACTCTGATTGGTCGCTGTTCTGCCTTGATCTTCTCGCTTTAGACGCCATGTGTTGGGTTTCCTCCTCACACACAGGATGTATGCATTACATTTGTGGCACCTCCTCAGGTCAAAGAGTCATGCGTGGTTTTAATATACAGAAGGTCAGGGCTGCTCCGGCTCCCCCCAGACACACATAAAGCAGTGTTTCAGCGTGTGTATGACCTATTGTGTTGTCTGCCCTTCATATGCCACATACTTCTGTGTGATAGACAATGCATTAGATTAGACCATCTGCAGTTTTCTTTGTGTGCATGTATGGCTTTGTCTGTAATTTGTGTCATTTGCTGACGCAAACATCACTAGTATTGCTCATATTTATGGTTGGGGCTTTGATCAAACCTCTAACCCAAAGAAACTTTGCTGTTGCACCAATAAAATGTTATTTGTTTTTTGACAATGTAGTCCTGAATGTGTACTTGAAATCTGACACATTCCAAAAAATAATAATATTTAATATCATGTTAAACAATAAATGTATATAATATTGATTTATTAGGTTTGTAACTATCAGATTTAGTTTATATTTTATGTATTATATATTTTACTTTATTTTGTATTGTTACATTTTATAATTGATGATTATTATTTTTGATTATGATTATTAAATAGATTTTTCTCTCTTAGTGACTGATTAATTTTATTTTGAATAACTTTTTGAAATCGAACACTTTCTAAAAATAATAAAAAATAATTTAATAATGATAATCTATACTAATAATAAATAATACAAATTATATCTAACCACAAATTATATTCATCTATGAAAATATAAAAAAAAATGTCTTGATCAGGTTTGTGTATTGTTATTAAATATAAAATATTTTGATTAGGTTTTATATTATTGCATTATCATTTATTTTTGTTGTTGTTCAGACTACTGTCATAAATAGAGAAGAAAAAATCCTGTATTTTAAAATTCAAAATTTTAATCCAATTTAATTTGAATAGGCTAAAAATCATCTGAATAAAAACCTTTGGATTTGGGTTATTTTAACTTTGGAAACTCAGATCTCATTAGTAAAACCCTTGCATTTACCCACAGTTTTACTGTAGTGAAAAGTACAAAACTTGTGTAAGCATTCATTGTGCATTTGTGTGCGCACAGGGCATGGCTTTCACTCTGAAGGAGAGGCAGATTTTGGGCATTCATGGTCTGTTACCACCAAAGATCGAGACCCAGGACACCCAGGCCATGCGTTTCCAGAAAAACCTGAAGAAGATGTCCGACCCACTGCAGAAGTACATTCATTCACATCACTACACATCTCTGATAATAAGAACTGAAAATCTGAATTTTAACATGCATTTAACACATGCTTTTCATGATCTTGAAAGATAAAATTAGATAAAAAGTCTGAATATTTACACCAGGGCCTGAATTTCGTTTTGGAAAATGGGGGGGAAATCCCCCCTTAGATGATTCTCATGGGGGGATTTTTTTTGTTTGAGGGGGAGAAAGGGAAAAGCATTTTTTTTCCAAACAAAATTATTACATTTATCTTGCCTATATGTTTGCGCTCATTGCATTTTTACAATGGGGTTGTAAATTTACACAACACAAGGAAGCTTGATTTAAATTGTTTAATTAAATTGAAAAAAAAAAATAGCACAAATAAATACAATAGAATAAAGATACAAATAAAGAGAAAAGTTTTTGAATATGTCTATACAGAAACTGAATAAAGTAATCCAATGGAAAATAACACTGGGTAGTATTTTAGTATTTAAGTAGTATTTTAATTAGAATAAATTAAATACATAGGCTATTAATCCTGATTCCTTTAACTTAAAGCTATCTTTTGTTGTTTTGACAACAAATTAATGACACACATATGGCTGCCGTCACTTTAAGAGCTAGTGCACAAATCCTGTTCATTATACTGACATGCGTTTTATGCTTATTAAAGACAAAAGCGACTATGTTTAGAGTATACTCACGCAGACCGGAATATAATCCGCGGAAAATAACTTTTGTTACTGGCCAGCTGTTTTTGAGGCGGATTTTCTATGAATGTGCGAATAGAAAATAATCTCTCAGAGAGCGCGCGAGCACTGATTAGTTTAAAATCGCTTGAATGTTTAAACTGGTAAGACTTAAAAAGACGGGCAAATGGTAAACTTCAGTCACGATGGACTGCTGGCCCGATTGTGCAAGTGAATATTCCGTCATGTCCCGACTCCTAAACGCGAGTGTGTCGCCGCAGCGCTTGATGGCTGCCTTGCACAACACATTTTGAGAGAAGAGATCGAAGACGCGGCACCGCTGAACACCAACGCTGTTTGTGAAATTGCGTCTGGCAGATAGTTGTTAAAAGAATGATTTGATTTTATAATCTGTGTGGATTACGATTGCGGGAATTTCCCGCATTATAAATGGGAGACCTGCGGGAATGATTAGAATTATGCGCAATACCCGCAATCCCGCACCGAAATTCGAGCCCTGTACACTGAATATACTATTTGATTTGAAAATGTTAAATATGTTTTGATTGATGTTTGGGGTAATTTGAGCAGGTATATCTACCTAATGGGGATTCAGGAGAGGAACGAGCGTCTCTTCTACCGCGTGCTCATGGAAGACATCGAAGCTCTCATGCCCATCGTCTACACGCCAACTGTTGGCCTTGCATGTACGCAGTATGGACACATCTTCAGGCGACCCAAGTAAGCTACACTTCATTAATTATTAACTATTTAACTGCGATACATTGAACCCATTTCTGTGTAAATCACAGCCTTGATTGTATGCCCAACATGCTATTATTCTCAGCTTGCTATTTTTAGATGTGCAAGATGGCAGATATATTGCCATATTATGCTCCTTTACAAAGTCTTGTTTTTGTTTTTGAGCTCTTCTAGAACAGGTTTTCATGCTTGAATGTTCAAAAAACCCATTGTTTTTCACATAATTGTCACTGTTGCAGCTACTCTCAGCTACTCTGTCAGTAACACTCTGTTTAGTTCATGTCTCTAAGGACCCGCTTTTGAGTGCCTTTGGTGCAATTTGCTCTTTACAGCATCACATCAAAATAAATTGAAGAATCAAAAGAAGATTTCCTGTCAGAATTGAATGTGATGAATGTTGTAATATGAGTTGTCTGTACTGGCTGCATGCAAAAACAAACACAGCTTGACCAGTGTAGGCTGATTGGTCAGCAGATAAATCTTACAAGACAGTTTTTAACTAATCATTCAATACAACTTTTAACCTAGCAAGTTATTGGATTGAATCAGTTTAATGAATAGTTCTGTTTGAAACCTTTAACTTTGAGTCAATCAGGGCGTTTACCAATCTAAAATTTTACTCTCTGAACCGCTAGTTAACATTACATCCAATCATGTACACAAAAAACCATCTGTTACTGTGTATTTAGGGTTAAGTGAAAATATGTATGACAACATCTAGCTAAAAGTAGATGCACATTCAAAATGGAGTGAAAAACATCATATGTTACCAGAAAAGTTTTGTTTAGTATGTGTAGTTAGGACTATTTTTTTGTAATTATGGAGGATCTTTCTCAGAAATACAGCTTGTATGTTAGAGAAATATAAGTTTTTGTCTTATTCTCCCCAGAGGTCTGTTTATCTCCATTAAGGATAAAGGGCATGTTCGTTCCATTTTGGATAACTGGCCAGAAACCACTGTCAAGGTATTGGATTTCAACATTTCAGTGCTTTTCGATATTTATTGAAGTGCATGTTTGATGTCACTTTTTGATTCGTAAGTTCTGTCATGATTTATTTACCCTCATGTCTTCCCAAACAAGTATAATGATGAGATTTAGTTTTTTGGGTGATCTATCCCTTTAAGACTGATGTATGCATTAATTAGATTTCTTAAGAGACTTTTTGTTAGTATAGTGAGGGATCATTCATCTCTGTGTGTCTGTAGGCTGTAGTGGTGACGGACGGTGAGCGTATCCTGGGTCTGGGGGATCTGGGAGTGTATGGTATGGGTATTCCTGTAGGAAAGCTGTGTCTTTATACGGCCTGCGCTGGAATCCGGCCTGAGAGTTGCCTGCCGGTCTGCATTGATGTGGGCACAGATAATGAGGTTTGCAACCATTCATTCCCAAACCATTCGTGTAACAAGACTTGATGACTTTATAGATCTAGATGTCTTTCTGTCCATTCCTCCAACATATATCTATCCATCCGTCCATCCATCCATCCATCCATCCATCCATCCATCCATCCATCCGTCCAACATACATCCATCCATCCATCCGTCCAACATACATCCATCCGTCCATCCATCCAACATATATCCATCCATCCATCCAACCAACATATATCCATCCATCCGTCCATCCATCCAACATATATCCGTCCATCCATCCAACATATATCCATCCATCCATCCAACATATATCCATCCATCCATCCAACATATATCCATCCATCGTCCATCCATCCAACATATATCCATCCATCCATCCAACATATATCCATCCATCCATCCAACATACATACATCCATCCGTCCATCCATCCAACCAACATATATCCATCGTCCATCCATCCAACATATATCCATCCATCCATCCATCCAACATACATACATGCATCCATCCGTCCATCCATCCACCAACATATATCCATCCATCCGTCCATCCATCCAACATATATCCGTCCATCCATCCAACATATATCCATCCATCCATCCAACATATATCCGTCCATCCATCCAACATATATCCATCCATCCATCCAACATATATCCATCCATCCATCCAACATATATCCATCCATCCGTCCATCCATCCAACATATATCCATCCATCCATCCAACATATATCCGTCCATCCATCCAACATATATCCATCCGTCCATCCATCCAACATATATCCATTCATCCATCCGACATATATCCATCCATCCATCCATCCAACCAACATATATCCATCCATCCATCCGACATATATCCATCCATCCATCCGACATATATCCATCCATCTGACATATATCCATCCATCCATCTGACATTATCCATCCATCTGACATATATCCATCCATCTGACATATATCCATCCGTCATCCATCCAACATATATCCATTCATCCGTCCATCCATCCATCCATCCAACATATATCCATCCATCTGACATATATCCATCCATCCGTCCATCCATCCAACATATATCCATTCATCGTCCGTCCATCCATCCATCCATCCATCCAACATATATCCATTCATCCATCCATCCATCCATCCATCCATCCATCCGACATATATCCATCCATCCATTCATCCAACCAACATATATCCATCCATCCGACATATACATCAATATGAGCCAAAAACAGTTGCTGTTTGGATTTAAATAGGCAATGAATAAGAGTCTATGATTGGATCATTATTGCAGTGATTATTGTGTTTCTAGCATGTTATATGTTTGGCAACAATTCTTCTAACAATGTCAAGATTTATCAGGCTCAAATTTTGAATGCAAGAGTCAAGCACTCTGTAAAGTCTTATTCATTTTAAATGTATGTTTATGGTTTAAAAAAATAGCTATTTTATATGTGTGTTTGTTCTCTTGTGTGTTTCTGCAGAAGTTACTGAGGGACCCATTCTACATGGGTCTGTACCAGCGGCGTGACCGCTCTCAGCGCTACGACGATCTCATAGATGAGTTCATGGAAGCTGTGGTGGACAAGTACGGACAAGACACCCTCATCCAGTTTGAGGACTTTGGCAATCACAACGCTTTCCGATTCCTGAAGAAATACCGTGAGAAGTACTGCACCTTCAACGATGACATCCAGGGTGAGTACCAGTACTTGCGAAGGCAAGAATCACTATTATTTATACTTATTGATTTAAACTCATCAGGTACCGTTTATGGTGTTGCTTTACTATGAGATAATAAAAAATATACTTTTCAAACATTTTCAAAATCTAAATGAGAACAATTATATCATCATCATCATATTTGCATACAGAATTGTGATTGGTCCTCATTTTCTTTACAAGCATTGCTATTTTCTTCAAGAATTGCAATCTGATGATAATTTGCTGATGCATTTGTGTGTCACAGGCACTGCAGCCGTAGCTCTGGCAGGTTTACTGGCGGCTCAGCGAGTTGTAGGGAAGCCATTAACCGAACACAGAGTTCTGTTTCTGGGGGCTGGGGAGGTGAGCCCACAGTTTAAAGCCACAATGACGCAAACTCTGTCTTTTAATTTGTGTGGTTTGCTTTGAGATTAAACTTCAGCCTAGCCTGTGTATTTAAGCTTTAAGCAATTTTGACTTTTAGGCAGCTCTGGGAATTGCTAACTTGATCACCATGGCGATGATGGAGTCAGGGATGTCTCAGGCAGATGCCAGACAAAAGATCTGGATGTTTGACAAATATGGTCTTTTAGTAAAGGTGAGTAAACATGGAGTAACAGTATAAGTGTGCTTTAAAATCTGTATACAGTATTCTTACACCATATCTGAATACTGTGACAAAATATCTCACTAAATTAAAGTATTTGCAAAAAATAGCTCAGAAACAAAGTTGGCTCTCATAATTTTTAAAAGTAGTAACACTGTATCTCTCATCATTCTTTACAAATGTATAAGGTTAAAATAATTAATACTATGAATAATATACATATACAATAGTATTAATGAGACATACTTTAATTAAAATAGATTTTACTTCAAAAATGGAATGTGAATATATATATATATATATATATATATATATATAACACACCACACACACAACACACAACCACACAACACCGGAGAGAGCAGCTGTCATGTAAATGTACATTTAAATAACGGATAAAATGTACTGGGAGAAAAGTAACGGTATCAAAATAAGAGTAAATCATTGTTTGTCATTGAATAATTAATTTTAAAGATTTATTCACACACGCTGATTCATTAAATTTTGGAATGAGACATTAACTTGATTCAAGTTATTTTGTTAATAATTTAGTTCAATTCATGTATTTTTAAAAAAAGTTTGTTTAAGTTGAAATCATCAAATCTTGTTACCAAACTACTGATTTAAACAAAGCTGAAATAAATATAAATATTAGATGAAAAGTTTTGAAAGTTAAGTTGAAGAACTAAAATCACTTACTGGAAAAATAAAACTTAACCTAAATAAAAATAAATTAAACCCAAATTGTAATATTTATAAAAAAACACAAAATTAAAAAAATGATTACAAAAAAATAAATAAAAGTTAAATCAAAATATTAATAAAAACTAATATAATACAAAAATACACTGAGTGCTACCACTGAGGTTGTTTGCTGTCTCTGAAAACACCCAAATGCTGTCGCAGTATTGTAGTAATCTCACATGACAAGTCTCCTCTAAAAACAATAAACAGGAATAGAAAATCTGTGACATTGACCAACTTGTTCTTCTTTCACATGCTTGAGAGTCCTCCAGTAATCCTGTGTGTGTTTCTCTGTTTTATAGGGCAGAGCTTATGAGACAGACAGTAATCAGGAGGCTTTTGTTCACTCTGATCCTGGGGACGTGAAAAGCTTCTTAGACGCAGTCAATGTTATTAAACCCACAGCGATCATCGGTAAGACGAGCTGCTCCTCTACGTCTCGCACTGAACATTAACCCAACATCAATCTGTTTAACCTTACTCAGTTACCTTTTAATGTTAGTCAAGGATTAGACTTCAACAGTTTTCATTTAGTGTTTCATGACTTAGAATTAAAAAAATCTTATTTTGTTGCTGTACCTTTAAGACTTTTGTATGTAAATGTCCAGTTGTAATTGGCTAGCATCTTCACATTTGAAATGTGTTAATGAATAGGTTTACATTTGTAAATGTGGGTGCTGTTTTTTGTTGCCTGTTGTTTGCATATAGTTTTTTATGCCTCATGCCTAACCCATAAATCCTTTATTAATATGTGTGTATATATGTTTGACCTCTTTCTCAATGTAAACAGGTGTGTCAGGGGCCGGCCGGCTCTTCACTCATGATGTCATCAGAGCAATGGGCAGCTTGAATGAGCATCCGATTATCTTCGCCCTGAGCAACCCAACTGCCAAAGCAGAATGCACAGCTGAAGATGCGTACAGCCTCACACAGGTAAAATTAATATCAGTAATGCATTAACCCTTTGATGCCTGACATATGACTTTTTTTAAATGGAACTGTTATAGAAGCTTAAGACAAAATCTTAAATAAAGTTTGCACAAATTTTTTTTTAATCGTATTTTTATAGACTTTTTATGACTCATTTCGTATGATATAGTGAGAATATGGATATATAGATACAGTTCAGTTCAATTCAGAGGCCCAAACTGAGCAGAAATATGTGATTCGGTGCAGATGCTGATATTTAAATGGCAAAAAGTGAGATTAAATTCTGATGTAATGTAAAATAAGTGAGAGATTTTTTTATAGCATAGGAGATTAAAATCATAAATATCAGTTTTCACTTTATCTCCAAATAATATCTTGGTAAGATGAGGATATTTAAATGCTTTGTTGTATAATCAAAGATAAAATAGATTTACACCTGTAGTCATACACTGATCTCATGTGGACATTGATTGTCATATCTGTATATGAATATGGAAATGTAACCGTTTCTGTTACAGGGTCGGTGTTTGTTCGCCAGCGGCAGTCCATTTGGACCAGTGTCACTTGAAGATGGCAGAATACTGACCCCTGGACAGGGCAACAATGCTTATATATTCCCTGGTATTAATACTATAGTAATAATTATAGTCTTATATATTAATGGATGTTTTGGTGGTTAGCTCTAAACACATCTACATTTTGAATTCGCTAATATTTAACAAGCATGTTAAGATGTTTAGGAAACACTGGGGTTGCCCAGGTCATCTGGTGTTGACCTGTATGTTGTTATTGTTATTTCAGGTGTAGCTCTGGCTGTTATACTCAGTGGAGTCCGACACATCAGTGACACAGTCTTTCTTGAGGCTGCAAAGGTAAATACACAAAGACCAAAGTTTCCACCGTCATTTTAATGTAAGAGCAGCTGTGGCTATTTGTCATTTAAATGTGTCTGGCTTCCGGTGTCATCCGCATCCAAAAAAACTAATCTGTTAGGCTGCTTGATATTGCATAGTGTTGTTTGTTATCCTATTTTTATAATTTATTATCATAATCATAAACACTCTGGTTTCTATAAACATTCCTTTCTCCAATAAATAATGTGGTTTGTGAAATATTTTGTACATTATATTCCAACAAGCTGCTTTATTTTTAAATCACAAGCTCTTTCACCCCTGATTGCACGATTACTGAACAAGTACCGTATATGGAGAAAAGCTTAATCGGTTAAATTATGGCAATGAATTAAATATTGCTTAATCACGAATGCCCCTATTACTGTTTATAAGTTATTAGCCATTCATTGCATGACTGTAAAAAGCAGAACTTGTTTTAGTTAGTATTTTATATTTGATAAAACAGTGGTTTTGTTGTTTTAGACGTTGGCGGATCAGCTCACAGATGAAGAGCTGGGTCAGGGCCGACTGTATCCACCGCTGTCCAACATCAGAGAGGTGTCACTACAGATGGCTATCAAGGTGAGACTGTGTGTGTGTGCGTGTGCGTGTGTGTTTTAGGACACAGTCTGTATGTAAACAAAAAAAGAACAGCCAAGTAAACATGAGTGTACAGTAGATCAGGGTCTTTATACGTCTTTAGAAAGCCTTAAAGGGTTAGTTCATCCAAGAATTAAAAATATCCCATAATTTACTCACCCTCAAGCCATCCTAGGTGTATATGACTTTCTCAAATACTCAGACTCAGACAGATACTATGACTCAGATAGTCATATGTAGAGGTCGACCGATAGTGGATTTTACTGATACTGATATTTAGGTTTGACCGTACTTTTCCGATAACCGACCTTTTTTTTTTTTTAATGGAGACTGGGATTAAAAACAATCATAACACTCCAAGTAAAACAGTGCTGAACTGAATTAAGCTAAATGAAATAAATATAGAAATATGAATATATTAAAATGAGAAGTTCTACACAACGAACTCTACAGAAAATAGTTTAAACATTAAAATAAATGTTTCTTTTGCTATAACCTAGAAACATATGTAAATTTCATACGGTGCAACCCGGAAATACTATCGGTATGGCTTAGTTTTTGACGATAGCGATAGTTCCACCAATCAAGACAAGGCAAGGCTAGGCCTTTTGTACGTGAAGCCCCCAGAACCATATGTAAATAATATACGGATGCGGCATTTATGTCACGTTTTCGCTCCTAACTTCATGAAATATGCTCCGATTGTGGCACATCATACGAAATGTGCCATCATTATTTACTGCATATTCTCACAATTAAAAAGAGTCCAAACTCACCAAAATCCGTCACTTAGATCTAAAGATATTCACTCTTGGAGTTATAACACATAAAATGGGTGTTAAGGGCTAAACAAAAAGGCAACCTTGGTTCCAAATGCTCTAACTTTTGATTGCTTTATGCTATCACCACAACATTTGATCCAGAAGCAGCTCACATGTAGAGGAACCTCACCAAAAAGGTACTTTTTCAGGGCTTAAGGAGTTAATTTTATTTGTGCAAGTCTTAAAAAACGCAGATACCCTGGTAGATGTGTGCTGCCCGTTTCAGTCTAACATTCTGTCATACTTCATGTTCAAGTATTCATAAACTGCACTCTTCAGATAAATGCCAACGTATATGAAAGACACAAATGACACGTGTGTGATATACAATATTTGTACAATTCATTCATTTGTATTACACCTTTTCACTCTAATACAGTTTAATCATTACAGTAATGAGAATCTAATACGAATAATGGGAATTAAAAACAAAACTCGGAAGTAAATATCCATGCTCCCTATGGTAATAAGACTTTGGTGATAAATGTGCCTAATTGTCAAAAATTATTTCATGCAATTATTTCATACTTTAATATTTTTTTTGTGCACAGGTGGTGGAGTACGTGTATTCAAACGGAATGGCGTTCCGATACCCAGAGCCTGTGGATAAGGAAGCGTACGTCAGATCAGTTTTGTGGGATATCAACTACGATTCATTCGCTCCCGACATGTACGACTGGCCCGGGGTTTCTCACAGCCCCATTGTAGACTAGATGAACACATGAGCAAATACCAGACAGAACAAAAACAAGGAAGTCTGAAGGGAGTCTTCATTCTTCTGTTTTAGGCACTCCTCTTTTTCTTTTTTGCAACTTCTAGTATTTATTCATATTTCTGACCCCTTGTTTAAATTGCATTTTCAGTTTTTTGGATGAATTTTACAAATCTTGCACATGTCCCAGTCACATTTAACCCCAGAATCAAAATAAATAAATGCAAAATGATATTGTGCATAATAAGATAATTAAGCCTGCTTTTAGGATCATTAGGATTTTGTTGCATTTTGTCATTTTTCGTCACAATGAAGCATTTTTTACCCGAAATACATGAATAAAATATGCAAAAATACTTTATTCAAGTATTTACACATAATAGTATTTTGTTGTATTTCCTGACATTTGTCTCAAAACAAAAAACTACAGTAATGAGAATCTACTAAGAATCCACTGAGAATTAAAAACAAAAAAATGGCCATTATAGTAATGAGAATGTTGTGATAAATGTGCCGAATTGTTATGAAAGTAATGTCACAATGCAAAATAAACTAATGGTCTAATCAGGCTTCATTTATTATATGCGAAATGTATTTTATTTATTTATTTTTATACTCTCTCCTTTGCTCCAGTGTTGAGTGCAATACTGTGCCTTGTCACTCCTCACATTTGTTTTTAGATGCTATGTGCAATGAAACTTTTTCTAAAATGAAGTCACACTCCATTTGTTCTCTGTGTTTGTTTCTTGTTGTGTCTGTGCGAGTCATTCAGATCATCAAGATCCGTTTATTTCATAGTAGCGGAGGAAGTACGGGACATGTAGGACTAGCAGAGTTTCTAGTATATTGCACAATATTACAGTGGTGTGCATTTGTAGCTGTGACTGTGAGTTTACCAGCAATTATTTACACACTTGTATGTGGATGCTTAGGATACAAACACCTTCTTATATAAGAAAAAACAGGAAATTAATGTCATTATTTCTAAATAAACTGGCTGACTGTACATTATCTAACTTGTTACACAGCTACTTCCCAAATTATTTAATATATGGAAATATTGATTTGAGGTTAAATTATGTGAAGAATTTGGAGTGATATTAAAGATATAAGACCATCACAGCTACAGCATGTAGGTTTCACGCAACGGCAGTAAACTATACATTTAAATACTTGTTATATTCATATATTTGACTTCACCTGTTGACCAATCAGAAAAAGTACCACTGTGGTAGTACCTCATGACAAGTGCCTGCTTATACATCTTTAAATAGTCACCGCTCATCATATAATATTTGATATGCCATTGTAAACGAAGTAGCCAAAGATCACAAGAGCAACAAATTTATAGATTAACATTTTACCCTTCATAGAAGTTTAAAAACTGCCATGGAAGGTTTCATTTTCTTTCAACAGCATATCGAACAAAGTAAATGAACATTCTCATATCCATGACCAAAATATGCCTAGTTTCTGTCAGTCCTTGAAGAATTTCTTAAGTTTGATCAGTGTTGTGCATCTGTTATAATTCCTGTGATCTGTGTCTGCAGAATAAACGTGTGTGCTCTAATCTGTCCTATAGTCATTGTTTGCTGCCCTCATTTTTAATGGATTAAAGTATTTTTTTAAATGTATGCTGATTAGCCTATTACATTTTTTAATGATTTATCCCATAATAATGCAAGGAACTTGACGAGAACCAGATTTATGTAATTTTTAGCATCTTTTTCTTGAATAATTATTTGGACTGCCTTGGAAGGTTAAGACAATTATACAAATATTAATAATAATAAAAGGATCAACGTGAAAGTATTTATATTTTAAAATCTTTTTTGGCTTATTATTAGACTGAAATTCCAAACATGAACATATTGTTACACAAAATTGGAATTAAAACGCAAAACATTTAGATACAATATTGAAGATCATAAAAAATATTTTAGAGAAAAAGCAGTGTAAAAAAAAATAATAAAAAAATATAAGATTAATCTAACTAATGAAAATTATTCAAATAAATGAATGAAAACATGATTAAAATTAGTTTAAATAAAATGTAATTTAAACAAAAAAAGAACTATAAAAACAGATTAAAATAAATAAGATTTCATTTAAATAAATAAAAATATTAAAATCAGTGTAACGTAATAAGATTAAACTGGGTAAATGCATAAATAAATAAAAATAAAAAAATACTTTAAATAAATGAAATATTATTTAAATAATAAATGTATTTGATCAAAATGTTTTTTTAATTAAAAATAAATTAAATTTGCATCTGTGAAATTACAGTGAGTAAAAAAAACAATATTGTAGAGGCAACTATAATACAAATAGTTGACACATGTATTACATGCATATCTCACAGTATTAATTTGGTCTTCTTTATACATTAAAATAGCTATCTTTTCAATTTTAGGATGTGGGTCCCTTGCATGCGAAGGATTTTGGGGGTCAGACAGTGGCATCTAAAAGATTGAAAAGAACTGGCCTAGCTAGTGCATATTGTTTTGCATATGTTTTAAAAATAGTATACAGTATCCTCAAAATGTACAAAAAGTTGGAAGTGCATAAGTAATAATTTCGACTTTTTATGTCATAAATATGGTTAATAAGGAGGTGTAGGCTACACTATGGAAGCGCATTCTATGTCATAATTATGGCAAGCTAAATTAATTTCGATTTTGTTTACCTAATAAATGTGACAGCATGTCAAAATGTATTTTTTTTAAATTCATTTTTATGATTTACAAAAAAATCACGATTTGTTTTTGCGTATGTGGCGGAAATGGTCTTCCATATGAGCTCGTGCCCCGGATGTTGTTGTCAGTTGTGGTTCTGCTGGTTATGGGGGACGTTTAGGTTCGACGTTATTTTCCGCCACATGTGCTCAGAACAGCAGCATGTCGATGGACATCACGTTCCTCGGGACCGGGTCCGCGTACCCGTCTCCTAACCGCGGCGCGTCCGCGCTCGTGTTGCGCACTGAGGGGGAGTGTTGGCTGTTTGACTGTGGAGAAGGAACACAGACTCAGTTCATGAGGAGTTCACTCAAAGCAAGTCAGTCACTCACTCTTCTGCACATCTGCCTACTTTACTGCGCTTTGAGCTCAATTTGGATTTTACATGTTGCATGATCGTCCTCTTCCTAGATGAATGTGTCAAAAATACAGATTTTAAAATAAAGAAATATGAAATAATGTTATAGGAAAGATTTGAGGGCTATCAAGCTTTTTCAGTCATTTACTATGTGTAGCCTATAACCACACAGTAAATAAATACTGCATTAATGAAAAAAATGCAAATGTTTAATTGTCATGAACATGTTTTTTGTAAACCTATATCTTGAAAAGTGCTATAAATAAAATGTACTAAATCGATATTCTTTATTAGAATAAATAAACATATTAATGTTCATAGTTTTGGTTTGCACCTTTTTTGAAAGGTTTTTGAAAGAAGTCTCATGCTCAGACTATGCATTAATTTGATAAAAAATACAGTAATAATGGTACATTCTTCAAACATCATTACAATTTGAAATAACTTTATATGAAATAACAAAATAATTTTAATTTGTGTTATCAAAGCTGTATTTTCAGCAGCATAACTCCAGTCTTCAGTGTCACATGATCCTTCAGAAATCATTCTAATATGATGATTTGCTGCTCAAGAAACATTACTTAATATTATCATATATACATAATATTATTATATATTATGTCTAAATTATGCTGCTTCAAATTTGTTTTGTTTTTAAACTGAAGTACAAATAAACCGCATTTATTTGAAATAAAAGTTTAAATTCCTCCTTTTAATTTCTTTCAGGCAAAATCACCAAAGTGTTCATATCTCACCTCCACGGTGACCATCTCTTTGGTCTCCCTGGTTTGCTGTGCACCATCAGCCTGAACTCCAACCCTCAGCCGGATCAGCCTGCGCCCTGTGTGGACGTTTACGGCCCGCGAGGGCTACGACACTTCGTTCGTGTGGCGTTAGAGCTGTCCAGCTCTCAGCTGCTCTTCCCGTACGCAGTGCACGAGCTGGAGCCGTCGGATGAGCAGTGTCCCGTGGAGGGCCGTCTCCGTCCTGCGCTGACCTCCAGCAGTGATGCGCTTCACCCACAGGAGCGTCCCGGCAGAACCGTACGCCTGGACCCGCACACTGACTGCTATGACCTCGTTGATGACGCACAGTTTGTGGTTAAAGCGTTTAAGCTGTATCACAGAGTCCCATCGTTCGGGTTCTCGGTGGAGGAAAGAGAACGTCCAGGACGGTTGAACACAGAACTGTTGAAAGAACTAGGTGACTTGTTAAGTGTAAAATCTTTTTTTGTTATCATGACACGTTCCACAGTTTTCAACATCACAAATCTTGTAAAGTTTTTCATAGGCCTGTTTACACCTGGTATTAAGATGCGTTTTGGTCGATTGTATCACAAGTAGACGAGGGAAACACATTACCGTTTACACCTGGTGTTTTAATCCGTCTCTGTGTCCACTTTAAAACACTTCTGTCCTGATTTCTTCGAGAGGAGGGTCTATGAGGGTAAATGTAGGGGCTTTTTCAGATCTTTCCATCTAACGGACAAAATAAGCTCGTGCAATTTACATATGAACACGACCGGAAAAACACACATCAGGTTTAGTTTCTGCTCTGACCAGCTGAACACTGTGAGTGTGTGTTAGAAATCAGGAATGGTGAGAGAACATTGTGATTGGTACATTTTTCATCTTCAAACCAAACTTGGGTCTTCAGTCGAGAAAGTTTAAATCCCGTCTGTCTAGCGCTCTTCTCATAATGTTACTCATTAGGTCAGTAGACGGAGAGTAGACGGTCTTTTGTGTCTGTTTGAACACACTCGACCACATGAGCGTTTACACTACGAAAGCAATCCGGTCGAATGTGTTTTCGACTACCTCTGGAAGAGGGCAAAAGTGGACAAGCTCAAAGCGTTTTAGACCCCGATTACTCCTAGTCTGTATCTAGCGTCGTCCACTTGTGATCCGATCGAACAAAACGCTTCTTAATACCAGGAGTAAACAGAGCCATATTTTAATTTGTGAAAAACTGAATACACATTCATACACATTTATGTGTATCAACACCCGGGTGATGACGGCGTAAATGACTGGTCATATAGAGCATAAAGTGACAGAATGCGTATCATCCATCGACAGAAAAATACATTAGCCTAACTCTGTCTGTCTGTTTTATTTATTTTCAACAAACCATATTATAGATGCGTCGTCAGATTTGAGATAAATCGCGGGTGCAAGTGCGTCCCGAACCGTGGGTGGAGAACAGTACTGTTACAGTAAAGTTTTTTTTATACAGAGAACCGTTTAATATATTGCTCTGTGATAATATAGTTTATATTTTTTTGATGATATAAGAATCAAGCAGTTGAGATTTGCCATATTGTACATCTGGCTATCACATAATGTCAGTAATTAAAGGGATAGTTTCACTTTAAATTAATTTTTGATATGTTTTAGCTTACCTCAAGGGCATCCAAGATGTAGGTGTCTTTTGTCCACAGTATTTTCAATTTTGATATTTTTAGGTCAAACCGTTCTTGTCTGTCAGTCATATAATGCAGGTCTATGGGGTCCACCTCAAAGAGCATACACAGAGAAGTCCAAATTAAACATGATTTAATGGCTCGTAAATGTAAGTACACATTGATGGCCTAAGACACGAAACGAGCGGTTTGTTTGAGAAAACGAACAGTATTTATATCGTTTTTACCTCTTGTAAACACAGCCACGTCCAAGTGATCTGAGTGTCGCGGGCGCCGTTTTCCGGAAAGCACCGGAAGTGATCTCTCTTGTGCGTGTACCGTTGGACGTCACTCATACAATTTTTTTTTTTTTAATTGTTTTCTTTTACAACAGTTTAAACATCCCGGATAAGTGCAAATTAGTACCCTTTTAATTAGCCGTCTTACCTTCAATCCTGTTCTGTGTAAACAATGGTGACGTAATCCGCGAGGACAATTAGGGTGAAAAGTACAAAGCAGCCGCGCCTAGATCACTTGGACATTTGTTTCGAGTAAAAGATATAACTGTACTTTCTCAACAAACGTCTTTCGTGTCTTAGGTCATAATTGTATACATTAAGTATTAAACTGTTTAAGATTTTGTGCTTCTTTGAGGGACCTATAACGATAATATGTACTGACAACAAGAACGGTTTACTCTAAATATATCAAAATTGAATATTAACAAAGACACCTACATTCTTATTCCTTGATAAGCTAATAACCCTATCTAAAATTTAATTAAATATTTATACTTAGGATATCTTTATAGTATTTTACTACATGATTGAACTTAAGAATTAAAATAAATTGTATTTCCATTATCTTTGCTTTATTATTGTAGTTTGAACGGCGTTTGGCTGCTGAAAACGCGATCTGATCTAAGATGGCCTTATTGAGCCCACATTGGAGCCGCCATGAAGCCGTAAGGTTGTTTATACACTCAGCGGCACTCGAGGCTTAAAAGCTTGTCAGGGCAATGTGCTGGTACGCCACCTGATGCACGGAGAATGAAGGCAGTATTGGCACGACTCCATAATTGGCTGCGCGATGGCGCATGCGTGCAGGGACACACACTTCGTCTGACACTTAGTAAGCAAACCAAAGCGCTTCGGGGGACGGGGGAAGACGACGTGCGAGACTTAGAGACGGAGCTCAGGATGACGTTTTGGCAGGAAAAAACTGTTCAGAAAATGTAACGAAAATGTAACAGAATATTGTAGAAATGTAATGGAGTAGAAAGTATAATAATGTCTGCAAAATGAAACGAAGTAAAAGTAAAAAGTATGCACTATTGATTCTACTTAAGTAAAGTATAGATACGTGAAAAATGTACTTAAGTAAAGTAACGAAGTATTTTTACTTCGTTACATTCCACCACTGCCTACAATCTCTGTTCTGTGTAAACAATGAGTGACGTACACGCGCGAGAGACAACTTCCGGCGCTTTCCGGAAAAGACCGAAGCGCTCGCGGCATCAGATCACTTGGACGTGGCTGTGTTTACAAGAGGTAAAAACTATATAATACTGTTCGTTTTCTCACACAAACCGCTCGTTTCATGTCTTAGGCCATCAATGCGTACTTACATTTACGAGTCATTAAATCATGTTTAATTTGGACTTCTCTGTGCATGCTCTTTGAGGTGGACCCCATAGACATGCATTATATGACTGACAGACAAGAACGGTTTGACCTAAAAATATCAAAATTGAAAATACTGTGGACACAAAGACACCTACATCTTGGATTCCCTTGAGGTAAGCTAAAACATATCAAAAATTAATTTCAAATTTTATACTTAAAGGGAACTATCCCTTTAAGTATTTTTGTTGGGGAGACTTAAAAGGACTGTATTATACTTCTATTGCTTGAACGACTTTTGTGTGGTAATCACTCTCGGGTGTCGGTCAGAACACAGGAACCAGACCAATAACTGATTAGATGGTGTTTAATAAACTGTTGCAGTAGGCATGGGCATACAATCTTCCAATGTGTATATTCAGATGTGTGTGGTTTATTCAGCAGTGACGCACACAATATGAATCTAAACGCTCTCTAAACGGGGAATAATCTCAGCAGCGTCGTCCCGTCACACACTTGCTTCACCATCGTCCGTGAATCTGCACAGAGCAGAGCCCTGCTCGTTGCGTGCGCTCATGGTGTGTTAGAGTGCGTCAATATGCGCCAGAGGTGCGCATACACGATTATACAGTCATCTGCGCAGCCTTTCTAACAGCCGCCCCCAAATGTGTGAAACACATTTGTTACTGAATAGGTGATCAGTTCAGTACCCGGGGACAGGCACAAAGTCTTAGTTCTCATCCTCACCTGGAACCTCTGGTAGAACAATCAGTCTGGCTACAGGTCTAGTGTAAGTTCTATTGTTTATCCTTACATCCACTGTCCTTATGTGTCCGTCTGCACTGGGGTAAACTTTAGTGACAAGACCAACTGGCCAGCATGCTCTGGGCAGTTGAGGGTCCATCATCAGTACTACTGATCCTAAGGTCATATCTGTAGGGTTAGCATTCCATTTCTGGCGGGTTTGCAGGTTCGGGAGATAGTTCTTAATGAAACTAGACCAAAAACTGGTCAGCCAGAATTTGGGAATGTTTCCAGCGTCTTCTGCTCAGGAGTTCAGATTTAAGATAGACCACTTGGGGCAGGGACCCGTCCGCCGCCCCATCAGGAGAACATTTGGCGTCACTGGATCAAGGTCCTTAGGGTTGGAAGACACATATCCCAATGGTTTAGCATTCAACATACCTTCTACTTCCAGAAGAACAGTATGTAGCACTTCCTCCGTAACTGATTGACTGCCTACTACTCGGTGCATTGCAGTTTTCACTGAGCGGATTTCCCTCTCCCCAAACTCCGCCGAAGTGGGGTGCACCAGGTGGGTTGAAGTGAAACTCTATCTTGTGTTTGGCAAGCTGGAGTCGGAGTTCTGGAGATAATTCAGCAAGGGCTTCCCGCATCTCTCTTTCTCCTCCGCGGAAGTTTGTCCCTGGTCAGAGAACAACTCGGCTGGTGTCCCTCGCCTGGCAATGAACCTCCTCAAGGCCATCAAGAAGGAGTCGGTATCCAGATTGGTGAGGATCTCTAGATGTACACATCTTGTTGTAAGGCACTTGAAGATAATTCCCCACCTCTTCTCGGTGCGCCTGCCCACCTTCACTATTAAGGGTCCGAAGCAGTCCATGCCTGTGGAGTAGAATGCAGGCTTATACAGGCGTAGGCGTGCTACAGGTAGGTCTGACATCTTGGGAACTTGAGGGCTTGCTTTCCATCTACGACATTCTGTACAAGCATGTTGATACCTTCGAACTGCTTCTCGGCCTCGTAAGATCCAAAACTTACGGCGAATCTCTGCAAACACTCTCTCAGGGCCTGGGTGGCAGAGTCGGGTATCATAGTCTTGAATCAGAAGCTTAGTGGTAGGATGGCAATTATCCAAGATGATGGGATGCACAGCAACCAGGTCTAAGTCTTCGGATCGGCGCAGTCTGCCTCCGACCCTAATGAGATCCTCTGTCTCGTCAAGCTCTGGAGACAGGGTAAGTAAACGGCTACTTCGTTGGACTGGTTTCCCATTTCGCAGTAGTCTGAACTCCTCTGCAAAGCTATCCCGTTGAGCCCCTCTCAGGATAAGAATCTCAGCTGTACGGTAGTTGTCAGCATTAGGGTTCTCGCTCTGACCTGCCGCCCCGTGAAGCATCTGCACTGTGGCCTCTAGAAGTTCCTTCCAAGTGGTTGTACTGATGCGCATGGGGGATGTGAGGCTCTTCATCAGGTATGGTTGCAACTCCACAGAATACAGACTTTCGAATTTCTGATTGGCACTCTTCCACTACTGTTGCTGGCAGGGTTGGCCATTTATCTGAGCTTTGGAGGAGAAATTGTGGTCCATGGCTCCAACGGTTAGGCTTAGCCAGATCCTCTAGCCTCTTGCCTCTAGTGAGATCATCCGCAGGATTATTAGCCGAGTCAACATATCGCCATGAATGTCGATCGGTGAGCTCCTGTATTTCCGCCACTCGGGTGCCAACAAATACCTTAAATCGGCACGACTCAGATTGTAGCCAAGACAAGACAGTGGTTGAGTCGGTCCAGAGGGTAATTGGGTGATTTGAAGGGTAAGTTCTTGCTCCATCAACCTACTGAGTTGGGCTCCTGTGAGTGCAGCACAAAGCTCCAACCTGGGCATCGAATGCAGTCGTTTAGGTGCAATTCTTGAACGGGCCACAACAAAGGAGAGATGAGGCTGATTTTGACTGTCTACTTTCCTCAGGTAAGCGACAGCTCCATATGCTTGCTCCGAAGCATCGCAGAACACATGTATCTCATGAGTAATGCTTCTCTCATTCATGGCAGGAGGTCCGTACGCTCGGGAAAGGTAATTCTCGGCAGGACTTGTAACTCTCCCTCCCAGTCTCTCCAAGCTTGTAGCAAATCATGGGGCAGTAGGGGATCACCCCAGTCCCTGTGTTTGTCCCAAAGCTGTCTCACTAGTATTTTAGCACGGGTGGTGTATGGCAGGATAAACCCAAGGGGGTCGTACTGACTAGCTAAGACCCTGTAGATGTTCTGCATGGTAGGAGCATCATAATTTACTGGTCGATGTTTGTACCTCAGTGTGTCTGTGGAACAGTGCCAGCTGAGGCCCAGGGTGGATTCAGGATTATCTATTCGGTCATGAGTGAACCAGAGTTCTAAACTGTCTGATCGGGCTTCTTTCGGTAGATGGCTGATGACCTCTGGCTTATTGCTGGCCCATTGGCGGAGTTCAAATCCACCAGAAGCTAGAATCTCCCTTAGATTATCTACCAGTGTTCGGGCTTGGTCAGGGGGGAGAGGCTTTGCAGACAATTATCAACATAGAAGCATCTCTCAATGGAAAACCTCACATCATCCTCTGGCTGGCTATGACTGATAACGTGGTGCTGCATGGCGTAAGTGGCACAGCACGGGCTACACGTGGTACGAAGGGCAGGACTTGCCACTCAAACACGGATGGACTTTGGTCTCCTTCCATGTCACGCCAGACAAATCTCAGAAGGGGACGGTCTTCAGGGAGCAGGCGTACCTGGTGAAACATGGCTTTCACATCACCACTTATCGCTATGGTGTGTTCCCGGAACCGTAACAGCACTCCTAGGAGTGAAGGTCCTAAAGTAGGGCCAGGTAACAGCCACTCATTTAGGTTCAGACCTCGGTATTGATAAGAACAGTTGAACACAATGCGGTTCTTATTGTTATGTGTCACCATGTGGTGTGGGATATACCATGATTCCCCTGACTGTGTCAACTCGTGGGAACTCAACTTCTTGACAGTTCCTGTTTGGGTCAGTTTCTGAATTTCAGCAATGTACGCCATGGCTCGATCTGGGTGTTTAGCGAGGCACCGTTCAGTGTTCCGGAGGCTGGGAATTACCATTTCCTTTGGGCTTGGAAATGCGGCATATCTTTACGCCTAAGCAGAGGGGTTGCATAACGCAAGACTCCATCCTCTTCAACTCGGGTAGTCTTTGACTCAAGCATATGAACAGCATATTGGTCTTGTCGAGACCTGGTGACCTCCTTCTCGTTTCTGAAGGGAATTACGTCAACTTGCCACAGTTTCTCGACGTTCCTGAAGAGCTCTGCTATGTGGGGAATGGTGGACGTCAACAAACACTGCTGCGGGTGAATGTACTGCTCGACAAGTCTAGTGGGACCCTGCAATGTCCATCCTAAACTTGTCTTAAGAGCTGCAGGTCCTCCTGGGGGTCCTAACCTCACTGGCTTTATTGGAGTAATTAAGTGAGGGTGGTCAGCTCCAATGAGCAGCAATGGCTGTGCCTGTTCAAATGCCTGTATTGGGAGGCCCACAAGGTGCTTGTACCTCTTCTGCAATTTGTCCATAGGGTAAGAGTGAAGTGCAAGACCCAGTTGTTCTGCGGTGAAGGCACCCGTGATGAGGAAGCTGTGCTGAGGCTTATCAGCAGGTGAAATACGGAATGACACCATGGACCCATGAAGGATTTGAATGTCATGTCGTATAGTCCGCAGGGCAAGGTCTTCTGGCTCTCCCCGGAGGCCCAGATGGCGTGCTGCAGCTGGTAAGAGCATAGTCCGTTCTGAGCCATCGTCCAGGATGGCATATGTGCTCAGGGTGTGTTTGCCATGGTGGAGTAGGACTTTAATAACCTTTAATAGCACACGACTGCCATCTACTGGTCTGTCTACATACAGGACTTCCGAAGGTGTATTCACCAAACAGCTCTCCTCTTTGGTTGGCTTGATCACAGTCTTCGGTGTCATGGAATTAATTTCGTGCAGCACTGGTAGATGTTTACCTTGACAAATGCTACAGGGTTTCCGCAGGTTGCACTGCGCAGCTTGGTGGGTTCTTGCACATCGCCAGCACCTTTTATTGGTACGGATCCATTCTGATAATTGGTTCTTTGTCAGTTTTCCAACCTCTGTGCATTGGCTCAAGAAGTGATCTGAGTTGTTGCAGAATGGGCAATAAGGCTTAAATCTGCCTTTGGCAGGGAGATTCACAGGCACTGTTGAAATATCTCTCTCCGTCGCTTCTCTGGCTCATGCAACACAGTGGTGGTCCACCTTCTTTGGCGAGGTTCCTGCTGAGGCTTTTGTCTCTCCTTGGTGATCTTCACCTGTGACAAACCATCATATTCCTGGCACCAGGACTCATATTGCAGCCACTCAGAGAGGTCAGTCAGGTTATAGGTTATTCCTGGATAATGGATCTTGCTGCGCCTGAATTCAGCTCTCATCTCTGGCGGTAACTTACTCAACAGGCGAGCTACGTGGGATCCACACTGTAGCTCTATCTCTCCTGGGGAGCCAAGGGATTTAAGCAGGCCCACGAGTGCCTGGATCTGAAGGGCAAACTTCTCAAAGGCAGCTTGATCACCGCGTCGAATATCAGGCGGAGTCCATAACACATGGCTATTTTGTTCAACGCCATTTGATGGGGTTGGCCGAACTTCTCATTAAGAGCAGCCATGGTATTGCTGTAAGGTGTGGGGGAGTTCAGATACGAATCTGCTATCAGCTTAGCCTCTTCTAGCTTCAAGTGATCCACTAGGATTTGATATTTGAACAGCTCCGTCCCATCTGGGGGTAGTAGATTCTCCAAAGCTATCTTTAATCTAGCAAACTCGCTGGGGTCTCTGTGACTGAAATGGGGGATCGTTGGCATTGGACCTCGGTATGTCGACTCAGAAGGTGGGACAGTCCAATGCCGAAGATCAAGTGGGTTTCTCTGCTGGGCCCTCCTCTGGGGTTATGGCTGGGAAATCGATGCATGCTCATCTTGAGGGTAACACTCGTACTGCTCTGACTTATAAGCTGGACCAGCTCTGGGAGGTGGCTGAAGATGACGGCTTTGTCGTTGACTTGAATGGCCCAGAAGCATCCTGCTCGTTTGAGGTTCTGAAGGTCTGGAGTCTCTGACAGGAAGGCTCGCTGATGGTACTGCAAGAGGCCTACTTGGATGAATGGCAGCTTGCTTCAATACTTGCAATTCACTCATCATCTTCTCCAAAAGGCCAACGATGGGCGCATCGCCAATAGGCTGTGGCTCCTCTGGCTCTGGCCAGGGGGGAGGGTCAGGCCAGTCTACTTCGTCGCATTCGCTGACTTCATCGCTGACCAGCTCGGTGTAAGGAGGAGGCACAACTCTGTGGTCTTGGGGAATATGGTAAATTTATCAGGCATAATTGGCTCAGATGTACTGGAACGAGAGCGTGTTATAGCTAGTTGAGGTGTCTGCTGAAGACTGTGCACCATCTCGGCGAGTGACTTCAACTCCGATCTAGTCTGTCGGATCTCTGCTAAGGTGGCACTAAAATGCTCTTCGCTGATATGCAAAGGGTCTGCCTGAGAGACTGGAGGCAGATTTCGCAGTGTCGTAGACCAGACGCGTGGAGCTGATTCTCTATTTCTGTCAGGATGTGTTCCTCTTGGATACTGTTCAGCTAACTGACTCTCAGAACCAGGTCTGTAACTGCGCTGTCTCGTTTCAGCATATGGGTCTTCTTCTGTATAGCAAGCATCCCGCAGTGTCTGATGGTCGCTAAGAGGAGAGGGTGTCATCTTGGCTGCTCCCTCCTCATGTGAATATAACGCCTCCTCTTGCCCATGCCTACTGATTCTTGATTCAGATGAATGTCTGGGCGGCAGCACATACCCCATCTCATACTCATCATAATGGCGCGGCGGGTAAGTCTGACGCTTAGGTCTGGTTGAAACTCTATCATCCATCTTCTAGAGAGAAATTACCACACTCCGGCTCGAAGGACCATTTGTTGGGGAGACTTAAAAGGACTGTATTTTACTTCTATTGCTTGAACGACTTTTGTGTGGTAATCACTCTCGGGTGTCGGTCAGAACACAGGAACCAGACCAATAACTGATTAGATGGTGTTTAATAAACTGTTGCAGTAGGCATGGGCATACAATCTTCCAATGTGTATATTCAGATGTGTGTGGTTTATTCAGCAGTGACGCACACAATATGAATCTAAACGCTCTCTAAACGGGGAATAATCTCAGCAGCGTCGTCCCGTCACACACTTGCTTCACCATCGTCCGTGAATCTGCACAGAGCAGAGCCCTGCTCGTTACGTGCGCTCATGGTGTGTTAGAGTGCGTCAATATGCGCCAGAGGTGCGCATACACGATTATACAGTCATCTGCGCAGCCTTTCTTACAATTTTACTACATTGATTGAACTGTAAGATTAAAATAAATTGTATTTCTCATTATCTTTTGCTTTTTTTTTTGTAGGTTTGAAACGGGACGCCTATATGGTCGCCTGAAGAACGGCGAGTCTGTGACTCTAGAGAGTGGACGTGTGTTGAGCGCCAGCGAGGTGCTGGAGCCGGCGCTGAAGGGCCGTAAGGTGTGTGTTTTCGGGGACTGCAGCGGGGCACTGGGCGAGGGCTTTAAAAGCGTGTGTCAGGGGGCAGATGTGCTGGTGCACGAGGCCACGCTGGAGGACGGGCAGCAGGAGAAGGCAGTGGATCATGGACACAGCACTCCAGTATGGCTGCTGCGATGGCGCTCGCGTGCGGGCACACACACTCGTCCTGCACCACTTCAGTCAACGCTACAAACCCCAAGCGCTGCGGCGGGACGGGGAAGACGACGTGACGGAGCTTAAGAGACAAGCTGAGCTCGTGCTGCAGGGGTCAAGCACAGAGGTCATTCTCGCTGAAGACTTTCTCACGCTGCCGGTTGCACTCAAAAAGAATTGATGCATTAGTTACTCTAAGACCGTGTATGGATACACTTTCCAATGTTTATATTTTAATACAAGGAAATGTTTTAATAAAGCTGTCATTTTTCCACGTTTAGTGATTCAGAGGTGAATTCATGAATGAGTATGAGTATATGCGTGGTGAAATGCGTGAAATTATCATTGTTAATAATTCTATTTTCAAAAACAGAGACTGTTGACCAGTGGCCTGAGGTTAGTAAGTCTTTACTTGACTTTATTCGGGCTGATCTGCATTTGAAGTGGATCAAAACCTTTCATCAAATTTATCCATGAATTTTGAACAATACCTGTTATTGTCTTAGGACAACTTTGATTAACTTTTTTGATCCACTTCAATGTTGACTGTATCATAATGACATGCATGATCTGTTTTTGTGTCTCTTTGGGTATGATGATGATGATGATATTAACCCTATAAAGCCCATATATCATGTTTGATACATGAGCGTCTCTAAAGCCTATAAACATCAAAACATCTGATGTGCACAATTTACTAAATGCTTTCTGATTGATAGTTTATCTGGGTTTTTTTAGCACATAAAAGGCCCTTTAGTGTAATTGTAAAAGCGTCCCACTTCAAGTTGTAGTTCACTTGTCTTTTTACTGTGAAATATGTTATGATTTTTATAAAGCAACTTTTATATTTTTAGTAATATTTCAAGATGAACACTTGGACTGAAGCAACTTCGGTTTAGTTGATCACCCATACATCATTATTTAGTAATGATGTCATATAAGTCATGTTAAAATGTGAATATCAAATATGATCATCAGGCCTTTGAGGAATGTTTATTTGTTCATCTCTCAATCATTATTGTATTATATTTTGCCCCTAATATAAAAAGCTAAAAAGCTTTTGATCATTAAACTAAGAATTTAAATATCATCTTAATATGACATTATCGGGAGATATACATTTCGATAGATATAGATATTTCTATGCATTTTATGTACGTTTAGGCTATACTGATATACAGATCTCATAGATTTACATTAAAAGCTATCAGAACCCTATCTTACTTTTTTGGACATATAAATAACAATAAATAGTATCTGAGTTAACCTAGAGAATGCTCACTAAATCTTATATTGTCAAAAGGTTCAATATTTTATTCTGATAAAAAAAAAAAAAAAAAACATTTGTGTGTCGTGTGTCATGCCTGATATTGTAAACAGTAAGTAAACATGCAATTTCTGTCATTAGCTGCACTAAAGATAATTGCATAAACAATTGTTTTTAATGAAGTTCCTAACACTCCCCATAGGTTGTTCATGCTCTAAATTCACACTGTATCTTGATCCATCAGGCCCAGTTGAGCCACACAAACAGATTTGCAACTTCATTTGTTGCTGCTACTGGTGCAGAAATGACAATCTTCCAGGAGTATGCTTGATTATGCCTATCTATCATATAGACAAAAGATTAAAATAAATCCTAGTCCAGTAGTGTCTTAAATGGTGGAGTGCTTATCGCACAGTATAATGTATACGGTATACCGCGTGCATAGTGCATAATGTTTTAAAATTATGTGAAACAGTATGCAATATATAATAGGAGCTTCAAAAAATTGTATGCTGGAACTTTTCATATAATTTAGTTGGGTCAAAAACTGAGTGAAGGTTCTTGTAAAAATTGCTGCAGATATTGCTTCTAACTCATACATCACGATGGAAATAATTAAATGCATTGTATTATTTACAAGCAGTGTGCAAATGTAGTTGGTCTTCCAGGAGTTCTGTGCACAGAAAAAGTATAGCGCACTGTGTACAGTATAGCCTACTACATACTGAAGAAAGTTGGACTGCATGCTATTCAGAACTTAGTGTTAGAACCTTTAGTGCAACCAAACACCTTTAGTGCAACCAAGTAGAGTTTAGTAAGTTTAAGTGTTGTCCTAGTAGTATATAACATATTAAACCAGCAGTTTTACACTAGTAGTTTTCAGTCATGAAGCGAGAGAGCATCTGTGTGGGCGGGGCTTATTGACGCTCGTCACTCGAGCGATGATGATGACATCCCTGAGCTTACGTAGAGACAATGTCCATGTCGTTGCTCCATGAATCGTAAGTGTTTCTGTTGATATTTTCTTATTTTATTTTTAATATCTAGCTAATATTTTACTATAGCACTCGTGTAGATACTTTATTTGTCCATTGCCCACATATTTAAGGAGTATCTGTTAGCCAGTTAGCTCGTTAGCTTCATAGTGAGATCAGTTGTATTGTCATACTAGTGAACTAACTGTGATTTATTATTATTCACGTTTACATATTTGTATTGTATATTGTAATCATGTGCCTTTGATGAGTTTAGAATTTATTAATAGATCAGTATGAGTTCATCACTGTTTGACAGGGAACAAAAATGTTAGGGCTAATTCAACTGTGTAATCTATCCTCTTGTATTTTTTGGGTATGTATGTGTATGTATATTATACATGCATATATACATACACACACACACACACACACACACACACACACACACACACACACACACACAACACACACATATATATATATATATATATATATATATATATATATATATATATATATATATATATATATATATATATATACTACATACGCACTATTTACAAATATATATATATATATATATATATATATATATACACACACATGTACTTACACAGACACACACAAACACACACATGTATGTCATATATATATATATATATATATATATATATATATATATATATATATATATATATATATATATATTACACATAACAAATAAATGTATGTTTATTTTTATAAAGCACAGTGTAAAAATAATTAATATTAAAGTTGGCATTAAACAGAGGTTGCAATCGTATTTTCTTCCCTATTGTCCCTATTATGTAGGGTGGGACTTTTCCAATCAGGAATTGATTGGATCGTTGACGTTTACTATTGCTGTGATGTAATGTGAGTGACAGGTTGTCACATCAAGAGAGAGAGAGACAGTTATTTTGATTAAAGATTACAAGGGCACATGAATTAAAAAAAAAACTTTAATCAATACTGCAATGTGCCATAAAAAAAAAGAATGGTCAGTTTTTGTTTCATGGTGAACAATAATACTACGTATGTTTTAAAGAGAGAAACCCGTAATTTAGAGCGTAAATGGAAAAAAAACTAATTTAGAGGTCTTTAGAATCGCGTGGAAAGACAGTATGTCACGTTATAAAAAGGCCCTTAAAACGGCCAGGGCTGAGCACCTCAGCAAATTAATAGAAAACAACCAAAATAATCCAAGGTTTTTATTTAATACCGTGGCTAGACTAACAAATAAACAGAAGTCGTCTGAACAAAATACCTTGTTACAGTTCAGTAGTAATGATTTCATGAACTTTTTCACCGAGAAAATTGAAAGCATCAGAATCAAAATCGTAAACGTTCAATCTTTGCTCGCGCCTTATAATTCAGCCGCAATTATCACCCCGCAAGAACAATTACAATGCTTTACAACCATAGAACAAAAAGAGTTAAATAAACTTATCACTTCATCTAAAACAACAACATGTTTATTAGATCCTATACCAACTAAACTACTGAAAGAAGTATTACCTATAGTGGAAGAGCCTCTTCTCAATATTATTAATTCGTCTTTATCTTTAGGTCATGTTCCAAGAGCATTCAAGCTGGCAGTTATAAAACCTCTTATTAAGAAACCACAATTAGATCCAAATAACCTAGCAAATTACAGACCCATTTCGAATCTTCCATTTATGTCAAAAATATTAGAAAAAGTTGTGTCCGCTCAACTCGGCTCTTTCTTGCAAGAAAACGACATCTATGAAAAGTTTCAGTCTGGATTCAGGCCACATCATAGCACTGAAACTGCGCTTGTTAGAATCATAAATGATCTACTTTTAGCTTCGGACCAAGGCTGTATCTCAGTACTAGTTTTACTTGATCTTAGTGCTGCGTTCGATACTATAGATCACACAATACTCTTAGATCGACTACAAAATTACACTGGTGTTCAAGGACAAGCATTAAGCTGGTTCAGGTCATACTTATCTGACCGCTACCATTTCGTCTACTTAAATGGAGAAAAATCGATCATGACTTCGGCAAACCATGGAGTGCCGCAGGGATCTGTGTTAGGCCCTTTATTATTCTCAATATATATGCTGCCACTTGGTAATATTCTAAGGAAACATGGAATTAGTTTCCATTGCTATGCTGATGACACTCAAATATATATTTCATCACGGCCAGATGAATACGCTAAATTATCCAAATTGACAGATTGTGTTAAAGATATAAAAGATTGGATGACGCGTAACTTTCTTTTATTAAATCCAGATAAGACAGAGGTAATACTTATCGGTTCTAAAAAACCGTCTACAAAACCTCTCACAACACAACTTTAACATAGTAGGATGCCCTGTTACTTTATCCGCTACAGTAAAAGACCTGGGTGTTATATTAGACTGCAACCTGTCTTTTGAAAAGCATATTTCATATGTTACAAAAACTGCCTTTTTCCATCTTAGAAACATTGCTAAGCTACGTAATATGCTATCTGTTTCTGATGCAGAAAAGTTAGTTCATGCATTCATGACCTCGAGACTAGATTACTGTAATGCTTTATTAGCTGGTTGTCCTGCATCCTCAATAAACAAGCTACAGTTAGTCCAAAATGCAGCCGCTAGAGTTCTTACTAGATCAAGAAAATATGATCATATAACACCAGTTTTATCATCACTTCATTGGTTACCTATAAAGTTCCGTATTAATTACAAGGTATTGCTTTTGACCTATAAAGCTCTAAATGGTTTAGCTCCAGTCTATTTAACGGATCTTCTATCGCCCTACAATCCATCGCGCTCTTTAAGATCACTAAATTCGAGGCTTCTGGTCATTCCTAGGATATCCAGATCCACCAAAGGAGGGAGAGCATTTTCACATCTAGCTCCGAAGCTCTGGAATAGCCTTCCTGATATTGTTCGTTGCTCAGACTCGCTCTCCCAGTTTAAAACTAGACTAAAGACGCATCTATTTAGCCAGGCATTCATATAAATTTTTATCTTACAGTTACTGTAAATTCGGCCTCTAGTTCATAAACGCCAGAGGAGAACTGGCCCCGACTGAGCCTGGGTTCTCCCAAGGTTTTTTTTTTCTCCATTGGGTGATCTGATGGAGTTTTAGGACACCATTGGGTCACTTGATGGAGTTTTTCGGTTCCTTGCCACTGTTGCCTTTGGCTTGCTCAGTTGGGATATTCAAATTAATTAAACAATCATACCATTGATCAGCTCTACCAAACTTGGATGTCCTTTTTGGATGTCCAGTAATAAACAAACATTGTTGAGTTGTTTTGATTGATACTGTAAAGCAGCTTTGATACAATCTGTATTGTGAAAAGCGCTATATAAATATATTTGACTTGACTTGACTTGACTTGAATAAGTCGTGCTTACGGTCTCTCTGTGTCTTTTAGGACAGTGTGGATCAGGTCTCAACATCGAGGTGTGAAGACAGGAGCTCGAGAGGTTTGAAGGACGTTGAGTGTATTCCAGCAGCATGTCCATCTCCAGCACACCCACCAGTAATGATGCCTGTCTGAGCATCGTCCACAGTCTCATGTGCCATCGCCAGGGCGGAGAGAGCGAGACCTTCGCCAAACGAGCGATAGAAAGTTTGGTGAAGAAGCTGAAAGAGAAGAAAGATGAGTTAGACTCACTGATCACTGCCATCACTACGAACGGAGCTCATCCCAGTAAATGTGTGACTATTCAGCGCACGCTAGACGGGAGACTGCAGGTCTGTTTCTCCAGAAAAATACATCATTTTACGGTCTTAAGTTTGGATGTTGGAATAGGATGTTACTTGTCCTATATGTTATCTTCAGGTGGCCGGTCGAAAAGGGTTTCCTCATGTCATATACACGCGGCTGTGGCGATGGCCCGATCTGCACAAGAACGAGCTGAAGCACGTCAAGTACTGCCAGTTTGCCTTTGACCTGAAATGTGACAATGTGTGTGTGAACCCATATCACTATGAGAGGGTCGTGTCTCCAAGCATCGGTGAATTCTTTTCTGTTGTTTTGCTGTGATTTGAAACTTTGTCATTTAAAAATGTGTTTCCAGTGCCCATGTTCATGTCATATTCTTATTATTTCTAATAATATATGGTCTCTTTTCTGTCTTGTCATTTTCAGATCTGTCTGTCCTGACTCTGGGCGGCCCAGGTAAGGGTGCACTTTTATGGACTACTAACTGAATAAATATTTTATGGCATATATATATATATATATATATATATATGCCATATGTGTTTTTTTTGTATAAGTTGTAAAATAATATTAAACTCTGTAATTTAACACTACCATTCAAAAGTTTTTTTTCTGAAAGAAAGACATTTGTAATGTTACAAAAAAATTGTCTCAATACTGTTCTTTTGAACTTTCTATTCATCAAAGAATCCTGAAAAAATGGTTTCGACAAAAATATTAAGCAGCAAAAACTGTTTTCAACATTGATAATATATTAAAATAAAAAAGTTATGTTAAATTGCAATAATATTTCACAATATTACTGTTTTTACTGTATTTTCGATCAAATTGCCTTGTTGAGCATAAGAGGCTTTTTTCACAGATATAAAAAAACGATACCGACCCCGTCTTTCTCATATCACTCCACACACTCTATTTCTTCTGGCGTTGTTGAATAATTTAAACTCAAATCTATATTTCATGTCCATTTATTTACTTGTAGCTGTGAAATAAGCAGGATCATTCATATTTTGTTTCCTAATGGTATTTATTTTGGGATAATGATTGAATAACTGTATATGATCAATTGCAGATTAGTGAATAAGTAATTTTTCACATTTATGTGCAGGTCCGAGTGGAGAGCACATGGTGAAGGATGAGTTTGAGGGTCAGCCGTCACATTCATCTGCTGATGGAGGTCATAGTATTCAAACCATCCAACACACTGGCACTTCCTCTGCTCCACCCAACGCTTTCAACAGCCCCCCCCTCCTGCCCCCAGCTGACTCCACAAGCTCCGCCTCCACTTCTGCATTCTCCAGTATGGCTGCCGGTCCAACCAGTAAGTCGTCATTTCATCCTTTTGTGCAACCAGCGGCCACTGGAGACAGAATGCATTGCCTGTGTACATGTCATTTACCACTGCATCTTAGGTTATATCCCAACTGTCAAATCAAATCAAAATGGTACCTCGGCAAACAATGGGGCAATGTGATTGAAATTTATATATATGTATGTATGTATATTAAAAATCTTACCGACCCCAAACTTTTGAATGATAGTGTGTATATATACATATACTGTATATATATATATATTATTATTATATATATATATATATATATATATATATATATATATATATATATATAATATATATATACACACCTTCAAAAGTTTGGGGTCTGTAAGATTTGAATTTTTTAAAAGAAGTCTCTTTGCTGCTCACCAAGGTTAATAATGTGAAATATTATTTCAATGTAAAACAGCTGTTTTCTATGTGAATATATAGTAAAGTGTAATTTATTCCTGTGATCAAAGCTGTATTTTCAGCATCATTACTCCAGTCTTCAGTGTCACATGATCCTTCAGAAATCATTATGATTATTTGATGCTCAAGAAACGTTTATGATTATTATCACAGTTGAAAACAGTTGTGCTGCTTCATATTTTTGTGCAAACCATGATTCATTTTTTTCAGGATTCTTTGAAAGTTCAAGAGAAAAGCATTTAATTAAAAAAGAAATATTTTGCATTATTATAAATGTCTTTACTGTCACTTTTGATCCATTTAATGTGTCCTTTCTGAAGAAAAGTATTAATTTCTTTAAAAAAAAAAAAGTTGTATTGACCCCAAACTTTTGAACGGTAGTGTATATGTGTGTGTGTGTGTGTGTGTTTTTTGAAAGAAGTCTTTTATGCTCATTCTTATTCTGCCTGGTTTATTGGTTTTGAGAACAAAAAAAGTCACAACTAAGCATAGATAAATGCCATGTGTAATGATATTCTATGACCGTATCTGTGTGTTTTCCTCCATTAGATGCCCCCAGCTCATGGCCCAGAGGAAGTAGTTTCCCCCCCAGCATCCCCCATCAGAACGGGCACCTGCAGCACCACCCTCCCCTGCCTCACACGGGCCAGTACTGTGAGTGACTGCTACATCACTGTCTGCTTTGCTCTCATTAAGGGGGCTTTCACACCAGGCACGTTCACTGCACCCCGCAGCGTTGGTTTGGTTTACACTCACTCGATTCTATCGAACGCCATCTTCATCTTACGTCAGCACAAATCAAGCGTAGCGTCAGTTCTGGCAGGTCAAGTTAGTCAAGCTCGCATCAGCTGACTCTCAGCCAAAGTCCTTTTAGGCAAGTCCTGCCACTCGGCCGCCATCTTGGCAACGCCTCCGGGCAGCTATTTCTGAATAACAAGACCAGGCTCCAATCTAAATGAATGGGCAGAGAGTCAGAACTGCACTTTCACTGGTCACCGGGACATAAAAACTGCATGTATAGAAACAGCAGTAAAATATGATAAAAATCGCTGAAAAAGTTGGATGACTTTGCCCTAAAATAAGGTTTAAAACGCCTTTTCCCCCACCGGTTATACTTTTACTACGCATGCGCAAGAGTTCACGACACCAACACGCAAGGTCTCTCGCTCTCTCCCTCTCTTCCGTACGATGCGCGCGCTACGCGGTTTGAAGCACACTCGCTTTAGATTCGGGGAGATTTTAAATATTTTGCGGGCATCATGGAGCCGCTATCAATATGCGGGAGACTTGGGATCTCTGATATTTACACAACGCACACATACAGTACATATCAAATCTGCCGCCTTTTCAAACAGTAACGTATTCTCCGCTGTCGCAAACATCAACTGTGCGCATGCGTCAGAGGAACCAGACGATAGGCTCAAATGTTAAACTGGCTGTTGACTGTTAAAAGCAGACGATTGGCTGTCCAGCGGGAGGGGCGGGACATGTGCATACAACCGCCATCTTTGGCGTTACAGGTTTTCCCTATATAGTTCTATTGAGGATTGAGGAAGTGACATGTCTCTTATATAAATTGTCTCTGCTCTCAGCTCATCCACGTGTTCCTATAGGAATACAACGCCTATCACTGCATCCTCATATATATAAGGTCCATTCAGTGTTATCAGCAGCTTATCGTGTTGCTCTGGAGCTAGTTACCCTCCTCCATCCCCAGCTCCTTTCGTCCAGTCAGGATTTGGCCTTCTGATATTCAAGAAACACGCCGACTTTTTTGGACTTTAGCTTATTCACCGTATCCCCCAGAGTTAGATAATGTCCCGTGCGTCTGTCTGACGCACCTACCGCTAGCCTAGCTTAGCACAAAGACTGGATGTAGATGGCTACAGCTAGCATACTAATCCCAATAAGTGACAAAATAACGCAAACATATTTCCTATTTACATGTTGTGATTTGTATAGTCACAGTGTGTACAAATCACAAGGTCATATGAGGCACAGCCATCTTTTAACCGTATATATACTGGGAACTATATTCTCAGAAGGCGAAGCACTGCTACTTGGGCGGAGTGATAACCGTTTCGAACTAAACTGGCAGTGTGAAGCACCCTAAATGTTTTTTTTCTGCTTTCCTCAGGGTCAGTCCACAATGAGCTGGCGTTCCAGTCGCCCATATCCACACATCCAAGTAAGGAATAGAACAGACTGCTTTCCGACTATAGAGACTGGATTGTATGTGAGATTAGAATTAGTCTGTCCCAGACAGGAATATTATAACAGAAATGTTAGATGAAAAATGTATTGCAGTTTGTTAGTTGGCAAAGTAAACATTTCTAATTTAAGTTTAGCAGGAAAATCAATGGACATAAATTAAAATACAACTAAACTTTAGCTAAAACTAAAATAAAGTAAACCAAAATATTCTAAAAGTAGTAACATTCTTAAAAACTAAAACTAAAAAAAAAGACATAAATTAAAATAAAAACAGAAAATATAAATATAAAAAGCTAATTCAAATAATTCCTTGTACTTGTAGTATGTATGGATAAAAAGTGTGTATCCGTAGATGAATTATGGGCTAATATTACCCACAACCCCTTGCAGTACAGAGGAGGAGGAGTTGATTTTACCAGTACTTCATCACCTTGTCATCACTAGTGCCGCTCATCTCTAGTTGAGCTACAGCAAAATTGTAGTATGTAGTATTGCTACCGTAATGTCCTCTTACATACAGCAGTGTATTTACTTTCGCATCGGCAGTGAAGTAATCATAATATTATGCAGCCATGGTTTAAGATTTATAGTATTTTAAATATGCATAATTCAGAACTCCTATTATACTGTGCTGTGTCTCTTCGCTTTCTCTCAGCTCCAGATTACTGGTGCTCGATTGCATACTTTGAGATGGACATTCAGGTGGGCGAGACGTTTAAGGTGCCCTCCAACTATCCCGTGGTAACGGTGGACGGTTATGTGGACCCGTCAGGTGGAGATCGCTTCTGTCTCGGCCAGCTGAGTAACGTCCATCGCACCGAGGCCATCGAGAGAGCCAGGTACTGCCTTACATCCATCAGTTCATTTCATCACCAGTGCAGGGGTTAAATAATCAACAAAATCAAATTGATTCAAGTAAAACATTTGATTTAAAGCTACACTGTGTAACTTTTTTAGTTTATTCTTAGCTAAAAACACTGAGTTCTTTCAAAAATATATGTGCTCATTAATGTATATTTACTTCGTTCAAGTAATAAAGTATTCTCGTGAGTGTATAATATGCCATTGAAAATACATACGGGTAAGGGGTTCTAATGTCGGTCGCCATGTTGCCCCTCCATCTTGAAAGTACATTAGCCAAAGAGGGACATACCGTTAATTCAAGCTTTGCCTTTCACGTTTTAACACTCGATGGCACCGTGTCGAATGTGGACGAGGTCGAACTGAAAGCCATGTTAATCTTGGACTACATTGGCCACCGTAGGAGTTAAAACGAAATCGGAATTGAGAAGAACAGAAACTAATATTCACTGGATGGTCATATACCGTTTCACCGCTAGATGGAGTTAAAAATCACACAGTGTAGCTTTAAATAAATAATACATTAACACATTTCATTAAAAAAACTTGATTTAAATAAAAATTTAACAATTAATACAATTAATGGTTAAAAATAAATCAGTAATAAAACTTGATTTAAATAAATAAAAATTAGAAAAGCAGTGTAAAAATGTAAAGACAAATAAATAAAAATAGGATTAAACTAAAATAAATAATAAAAAAATATACATTTGATTCAAATAATTTGCTAAAAATAAAAAACTGAATAAAAGTGTGGTTATTTTTTGTTCAATTATTAGTAGTATTGTATTATTTTGTTTCTGTTTAAGTGAAAATAATAATAATAAAAAAATATGGAATTTAATTGAATTTTTTTATTTTGAGCAATATAGTGACATATAACAAAGGCATAAAGAAGCATTTGATTCAATCTATACAAAAAGGTAAATTACCCTTACTTTAACAACATAAATCAATCAAAAAATATTCTAATATTAGTAAAATTATACCATAATAATCTAATTGAAAATAATAAATAAATAATTTTAAAAAGCGTTTTCAGTCAAGTGCATCCAGAAATTTCTGTTTAGGCCCAGAATTATTTTTTTCGGTGCATCCCTACTTTAAACATAAAATATGGTTGTGATACTGATTAATTTAGTTTAATTGGAACAGAAAAATGACAGACCTAGTTAGGACACGATTGAGCATGAACCAGTCCTGCAGCTCTGGCTTATTTGTGTCAGATCTACCCATGATTCTCCCTTCTTAACTGCAGACAAGTCAAGCTCTCTCTGTTCTCGTCTCCTCCAGGCTTCATATCGGTAAAGGAGTTCAGCTGGAGTGTAAAGGAGAGGGTGACGTGTGGGTGCGCTGCCTCAGTGATCACGCTGTGTTTGTTCAGAGTTATTATCTGGACCGCGAGGCTGGACGAGCTCCGGGTGACGCCGTCCACAAAATCTACCCCAGTGCCTACATCAAGGTAACACAACCACGTCACCTGTTATTTAGTCTTCACGGATAAACTAAATTAGCTTCTTGACACATAGCACCATGCTAATATTCTGGTATTGTTTTAAAGTAGCATGGAAATACTATGGTATATGAGTATGGCAGTGTGAGGAAGCTACTCTTGATTTAAAGTAGACAAACTTCAGTCAAAGCTACATTTATTTTTTAGAGGTAGCCATGCTAATAGTTAGCAAAGGCTTTAGATACACGAGGACGTGCACTCATATTACTTATAAGAAACAACATTTTTATGTGACAGTTCATGTCTGATTTGAAATACGTTATTTATTTGTGAGTTCGGCAAGCAGTTTTTGAGATTTCAGGATTTCCCCATTCAAGTAGAAGGGACTTGTGCTACGTCACAAATCGCATGCTCTCTTAAGTAGGTACTTATTGAAGTAATTACTTCATGACTGCTAAAAAGAATGCTCTATATAGTGTGAATGTAATCTGGACATACTACATATTCTCCATGTTGTCATTATCATGTGACCTACCAGCGTCGGTTACGTCACTTCACTGTCATTCACAAATCCTCCCCCGTGGCCTCATGGGATAGTAAAGTGTCCATCATATGCACTGTAACGGTCACCAGCTGGCACTCCACATCAGACTATTGTCATTTCCTAATGAAACTACATTTCCCATAACTCTCTGCCTGGACTCATCCCTGATTGCATCCACCTGTGTCTCATTACCTTATTTAACTCACCCTATAATACGCCTTATTTGCGGCAGCGCCATCTTTGATTTTTAATGAGAATGAAAGCGAGGCTGTGAGGGATAGACATGCATCTCTTCAATGGGTTGTACTGTTATTTAATGTGTTTTCGGACTGTTCTGCTCATGAAACACTGGAAAAATATCTTTCCGAGAAATTTCAGTTGACAAAAAACTCCCGACAATATAAGCTGTGGAAAATTGTAAGTAATCTAGGAGCTTTATTCAGCTTTTTACAGCGGATGCCATTGGAAACACGGTAAGTCTATCCCTCACAGCCTCACGTTCATAGCTGTCATGGCGCTACTCTGAATAAGGTCTACAGCCTGGTCTTCAAGTTCATTCCCTGTGAAGTCTTGTACGTGTAACACTGCATTTCTGAGCGTTCCAGTGTTTGTCCGAATTTGTGTAAATGAATTTATGCCGCCCATGCACCACATTTAAAAAGTCATCTTTTTCCCTAGTATTTGTGGTTTCAGTGCAGTGTTACTAACAAGTGTGCATCATATTTGATGTCTTTAACTAACAGAACATGTCGGTCAGCAGGACTGGCGGATGCATGAGATGTTCTGAAAGCCTCTGGTTTTGTGTTGCAGGTGTTTGACCTGCGTCAGTGTCATCGGCAGATGCAGCAGCAGGCGGCGACGGCTCAGGCGGCAGCGTCTGCACAGGCGGCGGCGGTGGCGGGGAACATCCCGGGACCCGGCTCTGTGGGGGGCATCGCCCCTGCTATCAGTGAGGCTTTTATACATCTGCTTTCTAACATTACTAATGCGGGTGGCAAACTGGGCTATTAACTGAAACATTGTGGAATAATCCATAAAATTATCTTATTATTAGAGAATTTATTCAGTGCCAGTTCTTAAAAAAAAAAAAAAAATACTGCCAGTGGCATCAAATACTTTTTCATAACATTCGGTTTTGTTAACACTTGTAACATTTTCATGATGGTCAATTCTAGTAACTTTTTTTTATTTTTTATACTGGAACCAAATGATATTCATTACGCTCTATGGAAGCTTGTTTCCGCCACTGAATAATAATAAAAAAAGGTAATTGCGACTTTTTATCTCACAATTCTGACTTTTTTTCTCAGAATTGACCCTTCGCGTGGAGCTTGATTGACAGGTGTTCTAACCAATCATACTTCGCCATCCGCCATTTTGTCCGAAAAAGCAGCCAGTAGAGTTAGGAGGATTTTAACTTGGTAAAATGAATATACTGACGCCTTTACGCGGTTAAAACAACATTCCTTCTTATGTTCGTTCATGTTTATTTGATGCTATAAATGAACTAGAAGGAAGAGATGATCGGATCACGAGCAGCTTTAACGGATGCTCTACAGCGATCTGTCACGGCACATTAAAGAGCCCCAAAACGGTATTTATTGTTTAAATTTCTTTCAAAAAATGACCACATTTGAAAGCTGAGACTTTGTTTAATATGTTTAATATCAAAAGTAACCGAAAAGTAACCTGGTCTGTCCTGTCTGTCCGCGTGTTGTCAGTCTCCTCTCTGCTCCGCGATGTATTTTTCACTGTGAGAACATGGTGAGAGCATGAGAGCGGCGTAGCTTGTCGGAACATAGCGACAGTAACTAAGAGGGCGGATCTTTGCGAAGGGTCAATTGCAAGATATAAACTCACAATTGCGACTTTAATTATAAAATTCTGACTTTATAACTCGCAGTTGCAAGCTCATATCTCACAATTCTGAGTGATATTTAAATAGTGAGATAAAGTCGCAATTATCTTTTAAATAGTTTTTAAAACAAATATAATAACCAAATGATTTTCATGACGTTTGATTCCGGTAATATAATTTTTCAAATAAATACTGGACACAAATAGTTTTCATGACATTTGGTTCTGTTAACAGTTCTTTAAAAAAAAAAAATACTGGCACCAAATACTTTTCAAAACATTTTCAGTTTTCTTTTCTTTTCTTTTTTTAATTCTGGAACCTAATGAAATGATTTTCATGACTCAATTCTGTTTAGTTATTATTATTTTTATTTTGTTTGACAAAAATACTGAAACATGATTTTCATGACTTTCGGTTCAGAAAAAAAAAAATTCATGACGTTTAGTTCCGTTACCGGTTCTTTTCTCTTTTTTTTAATACTAGAAACCAAATGATTTTCATGATATTCATTTCTGTTTTTGAAAAAAGTGATTTTCATCCCATCCTCAGGTCTGTCCGCTGCGGCAGGCATCGGTGTGGACGACCTGCGGCGTCTCTGCATTCTGCGGATGAGTTTCGTGAAGGGCTGGGGTCCCGATTACCCTCGCCAGAGCATCAAGGAGACCCCGTGCTGGATCGAAATTCATTTACACCGGGCCCTTCAGCTCTTGGACGAGGTTCTGCACACCATGCCTATAGCCGACCCGCAACCTCTGGACTGATGACCGGACATTTAGAACAGTGCATAAACCGGTAGCTCAAAACCACTGACCTGACCTGACTTCAGCCGTGGCATCTGACATCAGATTAAAAACCAGCAATGTTACAGAACAAAACTAGATCAAACAGAACTGCTCATCAGAATGCGGCCAAACAACCCTTAAACATTCAATTTTGATGTTCACACAAGAAATGGACTCGTTTGGAGACGTTTAGAAATGATATCATATTACATTTAATCCAGTGTCGTCATGAGTTTAAATCAGTCGCATCTATACAGTGGCCACATACACATATCAGAGATTAACCCCGTTCTGTGCAACACAAGATTAACCATGTGCAAATCATCTGGATTTTTTATTTTTTATTTATACAACGTAGTTTATGAACGATTTACTAAGAAATTCATTCATCATAGTTCGTAAAACCGTTTTCCTTTATTGCATTAAATTGAAAGTTTTTTTCATACACAAAAATTCTGAATATAAATTGTTGCGGTCATAAATGATGGTTCATGAAAGTTTGTAAATGATTATAGTAATTTATGCAAGAATGGCTTTTACCAACTACTTACTGAGAAAATCTGGATTACGTAACTAACAGCTGATGGTTCATAAAACTATTCTTCTGTAAACAATTTTTGTAAAAATGGTTTTATGAAGGATTTCCACAAAAAATGTTGCTTGTTTTGCATGAATGAGGCCGTTTTCATATTTACAGAAATTCGGGATTTAATTGTTGCATTCAATTTAACTAAAAATGGTTTTATAATGCAATTCATGAAATACATACATGCATATTATAGTTATTGCACAAAAATGAGTTGATCTTGTGTTTGGCATTTCCATATCTTTGCGGTGAGTATGTGGCCAGAATATTGTCCTTTGTGTGTGTGTGTGGTGTGTGTGTGTGTTTTGTGTTTTAAATTGCTATGCAGTATTTTTTATAACACTAATGTTCACTCATTTATATCAAGCACTCGGTTACTTTATATCACTTGTAAAGGTTGTTTTCCCTGGAACATGATCAATCCCTTCTCTGTCTCCGTGTGTCTGATTCTTTCAGAGAGCAGACAAATGAGTGCAGTCACAAAAGAAACTGACTCATCGTGCTTCTAGACATCTGTTTTACATCATTACACAATATGAACAAGCCCTGCATCAGTGTGCACATGACAAGTATTTTCTGGGTGCATAGACACAAAATGAAGAATCCACACGCCAAACAATTTCAAGGTTCAAGATCGATTGAAAAGTAGCATTTAACTAAAGATTCTCATATAAAGTGACAAAGTTTTTAGGACTATCTCAGTGAACTTTGGTATTTGTTGTCACTTCAAATGTAAAATACTACTTTTCAATGGATTTTGAACTTTAAATTTGTTTGGTGTGAAGATTTATTTTCTTTGCATTTTTTACACTATTAGAAGACATGAAATATGATTTCTTTTAAAAATGCATTTTTTCTTTGATATCAAACTGCATTTAGCTCAGGTGGTTTAGATATCCTGAATACTGAAAACAGATTTGTGTTTTGTACTAACCAGTTTTGTCTTGTCTTTTAATTGTATGCATATTTTGTTCATCTTTTTTCTTATTGATGCATGATCATGTTGTCCTGTAATAATCAAACAGTTGGCAACAGTATTGAGTCTGAAGGTGTGTTCAGAATGGCATACTAATATTTTGGAGCATGCAGAAAGTATATTGTTTACAGTGCATATATGAACAGTGAAACCTATTTTCAGACTGAAGTAATCTGAACCATGATTTTCTCATTCTTGACTATTTCAGACTGCCGAAAATGAAATATATTATTACATAAACTAAAAGCCAATGCAAAAATTGCATTTGTTTTCTAGATGATAATTGGATACCATTCGCTAAATTAAACATGTAACTTAACTCAATTTGACAATAATATACAAACTACTGTTTTAACCCTCTGGTGCTCCTCGCATGCCAGTCAAAAATTAGGTTTTGACAAAAAAGAATTGACATTTTAGCTTGATGTTTTTTTTAAATATATTTTTAGGGTATTTTTTGGTTATTTAATTGATTCACTTATTGAGCATAGACCTGAAAATGAAATTTCCCACTTAAACTGTCATAAATCTTGAATGCTTTGGAGCACAGACTTCAGGTTGGTCTCTTTTTAAAGACAGACACTTCGCAGATTGTTGCTGAAGTGAATTTAAAAAAATATATTGCAAAAAAAGTAATATAAAAATGCACAAAAATACCATTTTTCAAATTTGTATATGAAATATATTTTACAAAACATATTTACTCTAAAACTGTGAGAAAATCAGAGCCATAAATCTAAACAAGTGGTGTTTCAAATTTGAGTTTGATACCTCAAAAATTTCGCTTTTAGTAAGATTTTTTTTGTGCGACCAAACGTTTCCGCTAGATAAAATCCGTTTCCAATGTGGCCATTTTTGACCGCAGACAATACAAGTGTAACTAATTTATTCAGGACCATTTAACCATTTCAAATCACCTTTTCTGTGTTCTTAGCAAGTGCCAAAAGAACACCAGAGGGTTAAATGTTTAGCATTGTATATTACAAACGGTTTCACATATTTTAAAAAACAAACAAAAAACAAGTATGCAGTATATAGTTAGCATGCTAGTGTGCCATTCTGAGTACAGCCTGTGTGTCAAGTTCAACCAGAGAGACAGTTGAAGTGTGTGTGTGTGTGTGTGTGTGACTTGTTGAGCCTGGTTGACTTGTTCAGGTTAAAGAAGATTTTCCAGTGTGTTTCTCCACTTATTAGTGTTTTTCTGTTAATGTTCTTTTGATATGTACATCAACATAATGACTTTATCTGATCAACAGAAGATTGATATCACCATATGACTGAAACACATATGAGAATACCATCATTTTGATTACTTTCAATCATTAGTGTAATTTAACAATGAAAATGTTCTCTCTGAAACTATTAAATGTGACGATCTGCTTTGTATTTTTTTAACGTTTGGTTACTATAAAATTGCATCTTTTTTCTACTGTAGTCAAATTGATTAATAACTTCAGTAACCAATTTTTCATAACGGAGAACTATACTACCACTTTGCAGCTTGGAGCCGAATACGAATGAACCTGGCTGAAGGTAAAACTCAAATCACACAATAAGTGAGTTTAAAATGAAACAATTTATTAAGGAACTTTAATATCAGAAAAATAAAAATCTTAATTCTTTTTTACAGCAAATATATAATATCAGTGCTTTGGCCACAGGACAGTAAGGCCATATCATAAAATATATTTTTAAATTTGAATACAACTTATATGCCATCATGTCCCTGCATATGTGTATATATACATAATAAAAGAACAATAAAATTATCAAATACAGAAACATTGTTGCAGTGTGATGGTAAAAATCCCTTAGATAAACAAAATTCCTAGTTATGTTTAACATAGGACTTTTACTTTGTTCATAACGTGGTAGTATGCAGACCTAATGCAGCGTTATATATATATATATATATATTGGATCCTTGGCTTTTTTGTTTGCGATTTAGGAATCGTTAGATAATAAATCATGCAGGTGTGCTCAATCCTGCTCTATAGTACCTAACGTCAACACTCTACAAGCTAATACTCACGGCAACTGCTTGCCAAATAGTCTTATATTTAATCTTTATATATATATGTATTTGAATATGAAATATAGACTACAGAAATACTACAAAATTGTATATATATATAAAAAAAACTTGTCAAAGTGAATCTTGAGAGGTTATGGATGCCTTAGTTTCTCTGAGTTTAGTGGTGATTGCTGAAAAATGGATTGTTTATAGCACGTTCTCGTCTACAGAATCGCTCCTCTCAGACCCTAAACGCCCCGTTCCTCTCGGCACGACCCCCTGTGCTGCCCCGCCACGACCCGTTCAGTTAAGGCAATGAGAGGAGTCAGTAGGGACACATCCCGTAATGTAAAGGGCCTCATTCGGCCATATTTTTCCATGTGTTTTAATATGAATAAAGCCGTTTCCATCGTGTGTTCAAGAGAACAAAATCTTGTGAAACTGGCGCAGAGTATCAATAAAAATTTGCTGCAACCAGGGAAGCCTATGACTTTTTCCCCCCCCCCAACATAATGAATTGCTTGTGTATCAGAGCATGCAGACGAAACGCTGTAACACACACTTTCATGTTATCTTGTGCTCGGATGCCTGATGTTTGTGAATGTAATCATGTGAGCCAAATCATTTTGATGACAGACTTTTGCTCAGGTATTTCAAAATGATTAAAACAATATTTCAGATGGTGTGCAATGAGATTTATCCACTGGTTAGTTGAGTTATCCAATCACATTATCTCTTGAGGCAAAGTCATGTTTCGCAATCATGATTATATTTAGTTAACCTCTTTTCATCATAATGCGCACGTTTTAAAAAAATGATCCGTCTCAATTGAGTGCACAATGCGCATCTTGGTGTTTTCCATCTGGCATTTTTTATGCGATATCCCAAAATTCACATAAAAATACATGGATGGAAACATGGCTACTAAATGATTTGAATGCGAAATTGGGGTTTTATTCATGTAACCCAAGCGGAAACCACGTTTAAATTGATCTAAAATGTGACGTTAAATTTAAAGGATTAGTTCACTTTTAAAAAAACTTTTGCTGATAATTTACTCACCCCTCATGTCATCCAAGATGTCCATGTCTTTCTTTCTTCAGTCGAAAAGAAATTAATGTTTTTGATGAAAACATTCCAGGATTTTTCTCCATATAATGGACTTCAATGTGACCCAAACGGTTCAAGGTCCAAATGACAGTTTCAGTGCAGCTTCAAAGGGCTTTAAACGACACCAGACGATGAATAAGGGTCTTATCTAGCGAAACCATCGGTCATTTAAAAAATAAATAAAAAGGTTTAAGTTTTATTAGCACAAATGCTCGCCTTGCTCTGTTCTGTGATGCGCGTTTAGTTCATTGAATGAACAAAATGACTCGAAAAAAGACTCGTTCAAAATGACTCGAAAAAAGATTTGTTCATTTTGATGAACGAGTTCGAACAGGAGAGTCACGAACGTGCATCACAGAACAGAGCAAGGCGAGCATTTGTGCTAATAAAACTTAAACCTTTTTATTTATTTTTTAAATGAGCGATGGTTTCGCTAGAAAAGACCCTTATTCATCGTCTGGTGTCGTTTAAAGCCCTTTGAAGCTGCACTGAAACTGTCATTTGGACCTTGAACCGTTTGGGTCACATTGAAGTCCATTATATGGAGAAAATCCTGGAATGTTTTCATCAAAAACATTAATTTCTTTTCGACTGAATAAAGAAAGACATGGACATCTTGGATGACATGGGGGTGAGTAAATTATCAGCAAAAGTTTTTTTAAAAGTGAACTAATCCTTTAATGCAAAACTTTTTGCAAATGAATTTTGTCCGTGTTTAATGACGATGTGTAGCGCTCTTAAATGTGTACGGAGTGCAGGCTTCAGGGTCGTGGAGGTCAGGACGGCTCTTGTATGATCGCATGCTTCTTGACTCTAGTGTTGCGAAACAGAAACTCAAGGCCACAGATGCTTTTCCAGCAACAGCGCCAATGTGCACCGCTACCGTCATGGAATCAGGCACATGAACATGTAAATACAGAGTCGATACCTTGAAAACATAGTAACAAACCAACAAAAAACACGATTTAGCGCTGCTAAACCCCAGCACTGCTTGCCGTAAGAACGACGTAGCAGCTGAACGTAAATGTGGAAATCTTTGAGATGAATTGATTGAAAACCTGCATTTCCCAGTTATTTAAACATAATAAAGAAGGAAGAAGTATTTAACAATGTAAAAAAGAAACCAGTTTACTCCTCGTGATCCCAAATCTCTCTCGTTCTCTACACGCTTTGCAGGATGTTGGAACACTCCAAACAGACGAGGTTTTGCCCTCCAAGGACAATCGCCGCCACATTGTCTCCGCAGCGCCCGCACGCAGGAACCTGGCTGTGTTTGGGGAAGGTGCGCATGTCCGGCGGAGAGCTGGAGCCCGTGCTGTCGCCTGACGGGGAAAACGCCGTACCAAAGGCCGGGAGACTCTGGGAATTCTCCTGCACCAGCCGAACCAGCGGATGATGATGATGATCCAGTGCCTCCGGAAGAGACGGAGACAGACGAGCGAGAAGGGACGGAGAGAGCCTCGGCGTATTCGGCAAACTCGCGCCTCCCCGATCGAAGGTGCTCCACAATGGATTGCTGGACGGGGCCGTCATCGTTAGCCCGTCGTATCCAGACGAGTCTTCAGATCCCAAGGGCAACTGGGTATCGCCGTACCAGAACGTGCCGCCGGTGCTACCGGGACTGAGATCCGCCACTCCGCTGCCTTTCCCGCTGTAGTACGACTCGCTTGAGTTGCTCCCGAGCGAACTGGAGCTGTCGTTTCGGTATCCTGAGGCTTTGCTGTGGAAGCTGCCGTTATCGATGTTGGAAACGCCACCGGAGAAGAGCCAGGCTCTGTTGCTTCCCGACTCGAAGCCTACATCGGTGCCGTTGTAGTGGAAGTCGTCATCGTCTGCGCTGGTGTCCACGTGTCCCGCCGTACGCAGAGCAATATGGGCTTCGATTTCCTCCCGCGCTCGATCCACGTTCTCAGGCATGCCGGTCACCTCAAACACTGGTTCTTTGTCACGGCTTGGTGTGACGATGTAAGTGTGGGTTTGCTGCTGGATCCTCTTGATAGTCGCTCCTTTCGGTCCCACCACGAGCCCTACCATGCGATAAGGCACCCGTACCTGGATGGTTGTCTGTCCCGGATGGCAAGGGACGCTGTTGTGCCCGACGTTTGGCGCCAGTTTGTTCCGAGACGCCCGGATGAGGGAAAAATGCTCGGCCGCTGACATAATCTCACGCTTGGCCGTCATGACATCCTCCTTTCGTCCGGTCACTACGAACACTGGTTCTTCTCCTCTAACGGGGTTTTGATGTAAGTGTTGGTCTTTGCTCTCAGAGCTTTGATCTTGCAACCTGAAGAGAGCAGAAATACAGAAGAGTCAACACATTGCTAGCTTAAGAAGCATCAATCAATCATTCAATCAATCAATCACACTATTAGACAAGTGATCTCCTCTCAGGCATAATTAGAGCAGTCCTTGACGTTGATTGGTCAATACTTATATAGATGGTGTTGTAGCAGGGGTGGGTAACACTTTATTTTACAGTGTACCATAGTAATAACATTAAATTATGCATAATTACATGCAACTAACCCTCAACCAAATCCTAATCCTACCCTAAGTGCACACAGTTGTTTAATATTACTCAGTACTTAAATATATAACAATGACACCTGAAAATAAAGTGTAACCCAGGGGTGTTGTCAGTGTGCTAGTTCAGTTGTATTACACAACTTGTTTTCATACAGTGCCGTGACGAATCACAGATAAGTGGGACAGCTGTAATCCATAGTAACAGACAGTTCAATGAGGTCAGTTCAAGCATATATTATTAAAATCATTTTCATCAAGATTTCATTATAAATGCACTGATAGTGAAAATTTGGCCCATTCAATTTGTTATGACTAATAATAAACTAAACTTTTTTTTTTAAATAGTAAATTTTCTATAATTTTACATAGTTCATATATATATATATATATATATATATATATATATATATAGCCTAGATGGTCAAAATCTGGAATAATTAAGATTTTTTTATGTTTTTTTCTCTTCTGCTCACCAAGGCTGATTTTATTTGATCAAAAATACAGTGAAAACTGTTGTTTTTTTAAAATACTATTTTAATTGTTTTAATAACTGTTTTCTATTTTAACATTTTAAAATGCTAATTATTCCTGTATATATGTATGTGTGTAATATGTAGGGTAAATGTACCCATTAAGCACACTACCATATTTCAGCTCAGATTATAAAAAGAAAAAAATTATGTTTTATCCTACTTGATGTCTTAACTAATTGATGTGTTTGTTACTACATACATAGGCCTATGCATATATGGGCTGTTGATTTAACGCATTAGTTTAATTAGGAATGGGAAAAAATAACGTGTTAAAATTATTAACGTGTTTAATGTAGCCACCTTGCCCCAGATCTATATAGTTCATCTTACATTTCATACATTTAATGGCGATGAACATGAAACAGGGCAACAACTCACTGAGTGATGAAGGCTATTGAATGCAGTTAGAAGGACGCTAAATTTCAAGATATCAAGGCAAAAATGCCCCTGTGCGACTTTTTGTCTCAATGATTCAATGGCCCATTCATAAAGAGAACCATTTTTGTAATGTCTATTTGAGATTTTCCCATTTAACCCAATATTGACTTTAAATCATAATTTGGGGGTCATTTCTCAGCCAAATTTGATTAATTAGCGATTCATTAATCGTCATATTGTGCAATTAATTCGAATTAAAAAATGTAATCGCTTAACAGCCCTAATATATTTTCTCTGAGGTGAGGTCTATGAAAATATCAGCAGGGCGAGTTCAAATCTGAATCACTAACCCAACAGGCCCAGCACAAAAAGAAATCCTTAATGTTAAGCCCTGCTCTGGATGAAAAGTGAGAGAAGATGAGTCACAATATTAGAATATTAAACATGACACAAGCAAACAAACCCACCCTGTCGGCCAACTATTTCCGCCACATGCTCAGATGTGGGCACCATCACACACTCTGTTGTGTTCACGCTCTTCCTCCTGGTGTTTAGTGCACACCTCTCGCCCTCCTGCATCATCATCATTGCCATCATCATCCTCCCCTGAACCTGGTGGAAGCCTTGGGACTCGCCCAGCCCATCCTGAAAGAGCCCATCCGTCCCCGGTGCCTCCATGCCTGTGAGGGCCAGGGCCCTCAGCTGGTCCAGATCAGCATCATGTCTGATAATGTTGTTGTTGGTGCTGTTTTCCTCCTCTGATCTAGTTTGGGACAGGGGCTGGAGGTCTAACACCGCACCCAGGACACCCAGATGAGGAGTATCACGTGGTTCTGATGGACTCTCATCATCCCGGAGGCTCAACCCGCTCAGGTTCGGTACTAATACCGGGAGATCCGGTTCAGTATCGTCTGACTCCAAGAGTTGAGCTGCGTTACTGGGCATGCTCGACCAACAACGTGTCCTGCTTTCACTGCGGGACACACATAAACAAACTTAGTGTCACGGCAAAGCTCTTCAGATACTATATTCAAGTGTACAGCAATACAGAAAATGCTATTCATAAAGTGTGTTAAGTGTATTTAAACTTACAGTTGATATTTACAGCAGCGACAGATGTGGTTCCGTGACCCTGTTCTACTGGATCTCTTTGTTTACGGTTCTTCGGGGATTCTCGCGCCGGTTTGTGAACAGCTGATCCTCGCGCACAGCGCCACACGCAGGCGCGGATCAACTGCCAAACAACCGTTTTCGTTTTATCAGCCAAAACGTTTAATTATATACTTTATCGTCGTTGTTGTTTTTTGAATACCTTGTGCTCACCAAGCCTGCATTTATTTGATAAAAAACAGTAATAATTACCATTTAAAACATTAGAATGATTTTTGAAGGATCATGTAACACTGAAGACTGGAGTAAGGATGCTGAACATCAGCTTTGATCACAGTAGCTGTTAATAATTACATTTTAAAATATATTCACATAGAAAACAGTTATTTTAAATGGTAATACTATCTTACAATATTAATTAATTTCTGTATTTTTGATTAAAAAAAAATGCAGGTTTGATGAGTATAAGATACTTCTATCAAAAACATAAAAAATAGTAATGTTTCCAAACTTTTGACCGGTACTGTATTCATATAAATTCAGAGAGAGAGAGAGAGAGAGAGAGAGAGAGAGAGAGAGAGCAATACTGCAGCCGAGTTGTTTAAAAATTAACTGAACAAAATATCGTTTTTTTTATTGAGTCAGACACTGATCTGTCTCTAAAGTTTTGTGTTTCCCCCAGTGCCCAGTCGACGGTTTAACTCATGAACATTATTAGGTAGGTAACATAACAGGTTAAGTGACTCTGGCACCATCAGGAAGTCTACGAAGAATGTGACGTCTCCATTCCCTAATTAATATTCATGAACTTTAATGTATTTGTAATTGGCGTCCAGGCAACGCGCCGACGCGCTCCAGTGACTGGAGTTTGTGAAGTGATTGGAAGACGCTTCACTGCTCTCACAGTGTGTTACATTAGTTAATTAAACTCGATTCATGTACAATATAAATAATTAATCAACATGTATGATCGAGCTCCCAGGGTCACACATTTGACATTAAGCAGCACCACTTCTGAAATTGGACCAGGATCTTATAATATCAGCAGGTCTCTGAGCGACAAAAACAGTAAGTTTCTTTTCTGACGTGAAATAAAGTCATTTAGTAAAACCTAAGACCATTGGCCGTTCGCATAAACTGCTTAGACTAGTCTTAAAAGTTAGTCATCTAAATTTTAGTAATAACTTCTAAAATCAGTCACATAAAAGGAAAAGTAGGATGTAAATTAACTTAACCCTTTGGTTAACTGCTAACTTAGTTGGTCAAACTAGTTCTTACACCCAAAAAAAATCTAAATTCTGTCATCATTTACTCACCCTCAAGTTGTTCCAAACTTTTATGATTTTTTTCTGCTAAACACAAAATAATTATTACAAAATATAAATAACCTCCATATTGTTTAATATTAAGTGCCAGAATATAGCTGAGTTTTCTAAGAGCTGGACTAGAGAATAAATAAAAGTTTTAGACCTTAAACCTTTATTTAAGGTTTTTAATAGTTTAGGCATCTGTGATCAATCTACTAAGTTATTATTATTTGTAAGGGTTATTGTTGTATTTCTACAGATTCGTATGCCCCTTTCCTCTCGCTGTCCATTAGAGATACTGGGTTCCTGGGGTCGGGCAGTGGTCTCCTCTTTCCTGGACCAGGACAGTATAACAGTGGCATTACCAGGGTATGTTATGGTTTTAATATCACTGTGCAATCAGTTAACATGTCAGTGACAAGTGCAAAATAACTGGAATATTGCAGAATCATGTTTTGGGAGGAAACAGTCTTCAGAATCGTTCCAAGCGGTTTGATGATGTGGTGTCAGATGTGCCAGGGCCGGGAGCGTATAATGTTAGGAACAATATGTCCTCTTCAGAGAACAGAACAACCAATCCAGAGAAGAGTCCTAAGGTGAGATGTTAGTTTGGATTATCACAATGACTATAATTTATTTTTAATGTTATGAGTTATGAAGATATCAAGTGTTGTAATTATTGCAAGACACATTTTCTAAGGTGAATCTCACACAAGAAATGTCCAGGTCATATTTTAAGCCAGAATCAAAAGAAAAATAACAAATAATATTTTGCATAAAGATAATAAAGCCTGTTTGTAGGATCATTGCACCTTTTTGAATTGTGACCTTTTCACACCAATTACGCACATTTATCAACAATATTTAGACAAAGTGTTCAATAAAAACACAAGATTTAGTTAAAGATCAGATTAGATTTTATGAGCAATTAGGTAACAATTTATTTTAAAGTGGCATAGTTACACATTACTTCATGTACTTACCATAGTAATAAATTATGCATAATTACAAGTAACTAACCCTAAACCAAACCCTGACCCTAACCTTAAAGGATAATTCCGGTATTTAGCACTTTGAGTCTATTTTCTAGTGTGTTTTGGATGAACTAGAGTGGTGGACACAGAAATTTTGACGATGGGTCCTGTCTCGACTTTTTGACTCTTTTAGAATCGCCTCTGAGCGCTTCAGAGTGGCTGTCTATGGGCATGCACAAACATGTGCTTAAAACAACCCTTAACGTTCGTTTTCAAAACTGTGCAACTCACCGAGTGGTTAGTGGTGTTCGTTGATGATTAAAAACAAATATATCGACGCAATATATGATTTCAATCCGTGTTATTTGCTATAGTGGAACTATTTTTTTCAGATACCTCACAACCGCGTATAAACTTCCGCTCGATATTTGAGTCTGAAGCGTTAGCACACTCCCGACCACTTGATGGTGACAACCACTTTGCTGCAGTTGCTCTGCTCACGCTAGCCTTCTGAGAGACGGAGAACCGAGCGAAAAGACTACAAACAAATGTAAACAGACTCCTTTCGGTGTCCGGTAGCGCAGTAATATCAACGAGCACTGAGTCCTCCAACAGACACCAATGGGATTTAAAAAAATGGCAAATAAAACACGACAGAAACTGTATTTCGCTACGCTACTTGTTTTGGAACATCAACGAACACCACTAACCACTCAGTGAGTTGCACAGTTTTGAAAACGAACGTTAAGGGTTGTTTTAAGGACATGTTTGTGCATGCCCATAGACAGCCACTCTGAAGCGGTCAGAGGCGATTCTAAAAGAGTCAAAAAGTCGAGACAGGACCCATCGTCAACATTTCTGTGTCCACCACTCTAGTTCATCCAAAACAAACTAGAAAATAGACTCAAAGTGCTAAATACCGGAATTATCCTTTAACTCTATAGTAAGTACATGTGGTTAATTAATATTATGTAAACCAGTGATTAATGTAGATATCAGGTAAATCCAAAGGGGTTCTCATACTTTCTCCCTGCAGTTGTAATGAATCTCTATCTGTTAATACTTTGATTGGTTATTTGAGTAAATGTTTTTACGATGCCTGCAGACCGTCTATAAAGTGATGAAGATGCTGCTGAATTCTGATGCTCCATCCATCCCGTCTCCCGCTCAGGCGTTGGGATATGAAGAGGATGCTCAAGGTGTCCTTCACAGACACAAACCCCCCACCAGAGACCAGACCCTCGGCCCGGCCTTCTACAACCCCTTACCGGTCAGCAGTGTGTGGAAATGGATGTGCACTCAGTCATGAAAAAGATACAGGTCTAATGGAGCGGTTTGAGTGTGTGTGTGTGTGTGAGGTCAGATGTGTCCATTAACAGAAAACCGTCTAATGCCCCTCCGCTCTGCATCATTAGTGCTGAGGCTGTTTCCATTACTAATGATCGCTGCATTATTTTAAAAAGTCACAAAGCGCAGCACTCATCCATTTTACTGTCAGGACCGAAAACCCTGGGTAATTATTCTTTACGTTATATTTCAATATTCACTTACAATAATGCAGCAGATGCTGGACTCAGCTTTAATCAAATCATCTTTCATTGGCCATTGAGCTGCCAACTTCCTCAAGAGGGGGAAGAACTCTGTATCAAAGCACTGGGCCATCCGTCATGGTGCATCTCTGTTTCTCTTGCTCGTCTCATGGGGTTGCTAGTTGATTACACATTTTCCACCCATTTTTAGCTGTTTTTGTAGATTAAAATGGTCATATTCTTCACATATTCTAGTATTTTATGTTGTTTCACTTGCATCGGATTTGTTTCAAGACCATAGTGTACGTGACAATGAGTTTCATCAACCATTTCTATCAAGGTTTTATTATCAGTGCATATCAGTGTTACTGAAAATTTGGCTGATAGTGATATATATCATGATTTATTATGAATAATAATAGCCAATGTTATGGCTGATTTACATTATATTTATATATATAAATTGATCCCATGGTCTGTCTGAATACCGATTCTGATTGGCTGGAAGCTGTGCAATAAAACAGTTTAATGCGCAAGTAGTTCCAAGTCAGTTTCATCACTGTTCTTTATTAATGCGCTGTTTTCATTGAAGCGTGCACACACACACACACACATACGTCACTTGCACACAGAGAGCTGAGATCGCGGTGCGCACACACACAAACATTCAGGAGCACAGAAACTTGTCATCAATGCTGCCCCGTGGGCCGTGACTTTATTAATAAAAAGCTTCACTACCGAATCAATAACAAAGTTATTAAGTTGTCAATGCTGGCAAATGATCATAGTATAAGCATGATAATCTATGGCTAGGTGTGCATTATACAATTTTAATGCACTTTGCGAAGGCAACCATCCTATGCTTGGTGCATTAAAATTTTCACAACCAGCTCTGGATTACCCCTTACTTACATTATTGTGTGTGTGTGTGTGTGTGTGTGTGTTTTATATATATATATATATATATATATAATATATATATATATAAATAAATATTTTACCGACATGTTATTTTATACATATTTAAACCCCCACACTCGATTATTTCATGGTTCTGAATGATCTTGGTTTATTTGCAGCTTAGTTTCAATAAATGGACTTTGATTCAAATATTTCACCACCAAAAACATAAATCTGTATAATTATGTCCAGTGAAAATGCTGATAATTGTAAACTAATATTTGAGCTCAGATATATGTCTGTTTTGCAGGAGGAGCTGTCATCCTTTCAGAAGTATAAAGGTGTGCAGTTTGGGAAGATGTCAGGCCGGAGAGAGCAAGTAAAGGGCGAAGACGAACCTGGACCAGGACAGTATGAGCTACAGGAGTGAGTTTGATTGATTTGCTCTCAGCTGCAACACAACATCATTTGCATTGTTTTTCAAAATGTATTCTGAAGCATCTGGACCTTATTTGCCATATGTAGATGCTTCAGAATAAATGTCACATGGTCTCAGCCTCAGACGGCACACCCACAGTCTGTTCGCTGACCGTCTGATGCATACTGCACACACAACTCGAAACACTTCCTTGATTTATTGATCTAATCTGCATGACTGACTTTTCTGCAAATTATAGGAGTAAGTCAGTGCTGTTTGTGTCAGTGGTGACATATTTTTGTAGGCCAACCTGGAAGTCAGCATCACATTGGTTCCCTCGACAAAAAACTAATTCGATTTTGGATTATTGCAGAAAATGAGCTCTGTGATTAACAAAAGTTAATGATTCGTACACCTATTGTCCATCATGATAATCTTCACAAATACAATTTTGAAGCCTAAATACAATCGCCAGAAGTAAAAAGCTAAACGCAGGCTATAAACAAACTACACCACGTTCACATGACTTCAACATCACCGTCACTTACACTAAATGCAGGTGTAAACGGGGCCTAAAACGCTTTGAAACACGCTTTGAAACACGCTTTGAGTGTTTCTCCCTCATCTACTCATGATCCGATCGACCAAAATGCATCTTAATACCAGGTGTAAACGGGTGTTCCTTTTAGATTCTTGTTAGCAACCATCTTTTTCAAGACAAGTAAAATCTTTTGAAAAGAAAACACAATTGCTGATGTATTTTATGATGTATTCATAAAATGTGAAAAAATCTTGAGCTTGTGTTCACCACAGACCTTTTTTCCAGGCATTTAAGAAACTCATTCAAAAAACCCATTGACCTCAGGCTGATGGAACTGCTAAAATCCTTACTCGTTTCATGGGTTTGGCCTACAGAAATACAGCATCCCTTCAGCAATCTTTGGTGTTTCATTTGATTTTGTGCATCCCTGTGTGTGTTTGTGTGTGTACCAGTGATCACACTGTCCACTATGAGAACGTGAATCTCACGCGAGAGCAGAAAGGCCGTTCAGAGCTGGTCGTCCCTCGATACCATGAGCTGGTGACTCTGCAGGAGGAGAAGAAGGTTAAAACCTCATCATATCAGTTTGTCTTTACTCCCTGTTCTATACGTGTAGCTTTTTTTGGATCACTTGTACTGGACTTTTTTTTAAGACATTTGACAGCACTGAAGCTGCAAGTTAAAGTTAAATGTAAATTAAATCTAATGTAAAAAATATAAAATAAATAAATAATACAATTTAAATAAATAGGTAAATAAAAAAAACTGGCTTAACATAAATAAATTACGTGATTAAAATAAAGATATTAGTTATTATTTTATTAAATATAATATATATATATAAACATATTTTGGTTAATATAAATAAAATATATTTTTTTTAAAATATAAATTAAATAAATAAATAATGTTTATTATTGTAATTTAATAGAAACACGTTTTTAGATTTATAATATTTATATAATGTACAAACTGGGTGTTTTTAAAAGATAGATGCTTTTTAAATGTTAGGATGGTGTCCCTCACACAGGGATGATCGTATTTGGGGGTCCGTGGCATCTAAAAGATTGAAAACCCCTGTTTGAACATAACCTTGAAAGCTCGCGAGATCAGGATGGTCTCGCGAGGCTAGTTTGAACACACTGACGTGTGTAAATGTGACATGTAGAAGTTGTGTCTTGCCTGTAGAGGGCACTATTGCAACAAGACTTGAGCTCAATTAGATGCATTTCTGTTGTGCTGCAAATAAGCTTTCTTTTTGTGTGCATCTGTGTGTGTGTGTCTGTGTGTGTTTGTATTTATAGGGTGTCCCAGGTCCAGGGCATTACTACATAAAGAGTCAGTTTGAGACGCCCAGTAAACCACATGGTCCTGTGTCGACCCCAGCCTTCCTGTCTAAAGCTCAGGCAACAACACACTGCATTATTTTTGGACATTTATACATAAGGGACAATGTACATCCAGCCGGATGTTATCACAAAATAAACTCTGACAGGGTGATCAGGATCCCGACTTATATCACCCTGAAGTTTTATTTTTTGTGTGATAACATCCGGCTGTATTTACATTATATCACTTACATGGCTACTCTCCACATTAGTAAATAATTTGATAAAAAATATGGATTTGAGTTTATTAGCTCACTATTATTTCACAGATTTCACCAGGGACATGAAATATTGATTTGAGAAGAAACCGTACTTGTTTATTATCTATTACATTTCATTCTAGCAACAAAACACACACTTCATCAATATTACCCTAGGCCTACTATTAGTCCCGAAGACCTTTTACAGTCGATAACTGAGGCACTAGATGCCGTCAGCATGCCCATGGTGTGATACGAGAAACATGAAAGAAGGATGAGCGGTCACTGTACAGTGTTGCAATGATCATTATCAGGGAATAACTGACCTTGAAATTACGTTATTGACCAATCAGAATCAAGCATTTCAGAGAGCCGTGTAATAAGTTCTAATAACAGCTGCTCTGGATTAGTCATATGAAATCAAAAAGTACCTTATTTTCTTGCCTAATACACGTTTCTGGTCTTGTGCACAATTCATCAGAGCACATTATAGTCTTCATTATCTTTTAGTAAAATGTAATCGACTCACAGAAGTAAAATGGTTTGTGAATGCCGCCTCGTGTCGATATTCATCTGATCTCTGTATTGTGCTGGTTCTCGCAGCGGTTCAGCCCAGTCAAGGATGAAACGCCCCCTGTAGGAGCGTACGAAGACCCGCGCTGTGCTCTGGAGATCCTGAAGAAAGACAGAAGGGTGAAGAAGAATCCTTTTGGCCTGACAGCTGCACGCTTCCTGCCAGAAAACAGATCGAAAGCTACGCCAGGTTCGTGCCGGTGTGTTTTGTTCTGTGTGAATGTGAATCTGGGCCACATTCTGAATGCAAAATGTCTTGTGTCTGTGGGGTTCAGTCAGAGGTCAGAGGACTTGCTAGAGGGAAAAACACGAGGTTGGTAAAGTTAGCACTAGATTTCATACTGCTACACAAATGCTTTACAACAGCAGCCAATCAGATTTCAAGTCACTCTTAAAACAACCAATCAGATTCTATGCAAATTTAAGACACTCAAGATGTATTCTGTCTAATCTTGCATACTGCCTGTCCTTAATAGTGTGCAAGATGCAAAATCATAGTACGTTAAAAATGTAGTGCCAAAGGTGCCTGGATAGTGTACAATTTTGCGTCAAGGTGGTCTTAAAATGCTATTTTATGAAAATATTTCATTGAGGAGTTTCAATAAAATTTACTTTGGCAGTATATTTAAAGTGGCCGAAATCAAGTCACATTTATTTTTATAGCACTTTATACAAAATAAATAGTTTTAAAGCAGATTCACAATAATAAACAGGAAAGTAGCAGAATTATGATGTAAACTTTATCAAATAAGTGACAGAAGTGCAATGAACTACACTGTAAAAAGTGGTAAATTGCAGTTGTACCTTAAAAATCTATTTCTACCTGATTTAATAATTTTTTTTAATATATATTAATATATTTAGGTTGATTCAGCAGTATTAAATAATATTTGACTTGAATAAAACCAGTTAATTTACATTATCAATTCGATGTCATGGTGCCAAATCAGTTTTCTTTATCAGTAACAACATGCAAAGGGGTCGAAGTAAAACGAAAAAAAATTTATGCAGCAATTTAAATTTTAGCAGGTTGAAATATTTGTATATATTTATACCTCTGTTATCATAAACAAAAGTACGCAAACTAGCAAACCGCACTGGCTGAGTGTGGTGTAGGTGTGATGCGAAGACGAAGATAAAAGATAACAGACTTTATTAACCGAAAGAGAGCTACACCAAACTGAACATAAGCATTAACGAGACCCGACCAATGAGAACAAAATCACACACACACACACATATATAGTATCTCACAAAAGTTAGTACACCCCTCACATTTTAGCAAACATTTTATATCTACTCAAGGGACAATACTATAGAAATGTCCCATCCTTTGTATGAGACGTTAAACCGAGGTCCTGACTCTCTTTGGTCATTAAAAATCCCAGGATGTCCTTTGAAAAAGAGTAGGGGTTTAACCCCGGCATCCTGGCCAAATTTGCCCTTTGGCCTCTGTCCATCATGGCCTCCTAATCATCCCCATATACTGATTGGCTTCCTCACTGTCTCCTCTCCACGAGTAAGCTGGTGTGTGGTGGGTGTTCTGGCGCAATATGGCTGCCGTCGCATCATCCAGGTGGTGGTGGTGGTGGAGGAGATTCCTCCTTCCATGTAAAGCACTTTGAGTACACAGAAAAGCGCTATATAAATGTAACAAATTATTATTATGAATGAAACTTGGATATATTTTAGAGTAGTCGATGTGCTGCTTATATAGCAGTATGTATTTACTGTCCTTTGAAAATAACTCAACATACAGCCTTCATTGTCAAAATATCTGGCAACAAAGTGAGTACACCCTAAGTGATAATACCTGTGCGTCGTTTATCCATGCAAAGCCACATGTCCTATTCATCATGTTCATGTTTTTGTCTGCTTGACAGGACCATACAAATTGTTGTATCTTGTATTAGACATTTAAAATTTGTTCTTGGAGTACAATTCTCTTATACTGACCACTGGATGTTCAACATGGGACCTCATGGCAAATAACAAATGAGAATTGGAATTGTTGCTCTCCACAAAGATGGCCAAGGCTATAAGAAGATTGGTAACACCCTGAAACTGAGTTACAGTACAGGGTCAAACAGAGGTTTTTCAAGACAGGTTCCACTTGGAAAAGGCCTTGCAGTGGTAAATCAAAGAAGTTGAGTCCTCGTGCTATGCAGATGCAGAAGCTGGCTTCAAAAAACAGACGCATGAGTCCTGCCAGCATTGCTTTAGAGGTTGCAGAAGCGGAAGGTCAGCTTGTTAGAGCTCAGACCATACGCCGCACACTGCAACAAGTCGGTTTGCATGGCCTCATCCCAGAAGGAATAATAATAATAATACGTTTAATTTATATAGCGCCTTTTCCAAGCTCAAGGACACTTCACAATGACAGTAAATAACAAGCAGTTTACACATAAACGGACAATGGACATTTGCCCAGTCCAAGTAATGAGCGATTGCAGTTGCAAGTCGCATTACATTTGCAATACAAACATAAAAACAGAGACAACAAACATTAATTACAGACAGCCTAGTGGGCAGTTGGAGTAAAGATGCAAAATTATTGGAGCCTAAGTTAACATTGTGACTGTTATGTCAAATTACCATTTTTATGACTGAAATACTGGTTAAACAAATGTGTTTTGAGTTTATACTTAAATTCGTGCAACGTGGTTGTTGTTCTGAGAGCCAACGGAAGATAGTTCAATAGCTTAGGGGCTATAACAGAGAAAGACCTGCCACCCAAATCTCCGCTCACATAGGAGATCACAGCCAGAAGATCGGAGAGTTCGAGGGGGAATATAAGGAGAAAGTAAGTCAGAGAAATAGGATGGAGCAAGACCATAAGTCTCTTCTGAAGCTGGCTCACAAGAAAGCCTGCAAACACTGTCCACGAGCATAAATTACCAGAACCATGTCCTGTGGCCTGATGAGACTAAGATAAACTTGTTTGGCTCAGATGGTGTCCAGAATGTGTGGCGATGCCCTGGTGAGAAGTACCAAGAAAATTGCCTATATTCAAACATGGTGGTGGTAGCATCATGGTCTGGTGCTGCTGGTACTGGGGAGCTGCGCTTCATTAAGGAAAACATGAATGGACTGGGTAGAACTGGGCAGAACGGCATGATAACAACCCCAAACACACCGCCAAGATGACAACTGCCTTGCTGAGAAAGGGGAAGGTGATGGAGTGGCCAAGTATCCAGACCTGAACCCTATTGAGCACCTGTGTGGCGTCCTGAAGCTGAAGGTGGAGAAGTGCTGTGTGTCTAACATCCAGCAGCTCCATGATGTCATTATGAAGGAGTGGAAGAGGGTCCCAGCAACAACCTGTGCAGCTCTGGTGAACTCCATGCTTAGGAACACACCAGAAAAATGACACTTTGGACACAGTGACATGTTCACTTTTGTTGCCAGCTATTTTGACAATAATGGCTGTATGTTGAGTTATTTTCAGAGGACAGTAAATATATACTGCTATACAAGCAGCACATCGACTACTCTAAAATATATCCAAGTTTCATTTCTATAGTATTGTCCCCTGAGAAGATATACTAAAATGTTTGCTCACTTTTGTGAGATACTGTGTATACTGTTACAAATTAGGTAATTTATGAGTAACCATAAAAACAAACTAGAATGCAATCAGTAACCTAGGAGACAAACAAGTGTCGGGAAACTGAGAACATAGGAGACAGGTTACTGAAGATAAACAAACTAAGAGTCCACGAGGGTGAAACTAAGAATAATCATGACAATAAGTACACTTAAAAGATTTTTTCTGCAAGGATGCATTAAATTTATCAAAAGTGACAGACATTCATAATGTTACAAAAGATTTCTAATTCAAATAAATTATTTTCTTTTGAACTTATTTAAAAATATTCACAAAAAAGCTGCACAACTTATTTTAACATTGATAATAATCAGTAATGTTTCTTAAGCAGCAAATTAGTATATTAGAATGATTTCTGAAGGATCATGTGACACTGACGACTGGAGTAATGATGCTGAAAATTCAGCTTTGATCACAGGAATAAATTACATTTGACCACATATTCAAATAGAAACCAGTTATTTTAAATTGTAATATTTCACAATATTACAGTTTTTAAGTAGATGCAGCCATGGTGAGCAGAAGAGACTTCTTTCAAAAACAGAGACTTCTTTCAAACTTTTGAACGGCAGTGTATAGGCAAAGTCTCAACCATCAATATTAAAATTAACCTAGTTAGTAGAACTTCAATAGTAACTAAATGTCTTACTCATGCATGAATTTGCTGATTTCACTAAGTACATGTTCCTGGATCGACATCTTCCAATTGATTGTCTTTATTCCTTTAAATAGCTTGTAAATAGAATATAACTCTACACCCTTGCCTCATTTAGTATACGCGGTTTTATGAATATGCAAATGAGCCCCGCCTCTACTCACTCGCACCAGCTCAGAGATCCACTCGTTGACGATCACACAATTGGTTCCAATCAACCAGTCAGATTTTAGGGACAAGTTTAGAGTTTGTCAAGTTTAGGCTTATAACCAGGATTAGGTGCTTCAACGCCAGTGTTAATTTTCTAAATTTTTCAGACTGGAATGTTTTTCCAGGATCAACAAAATATGTTGACCCAGGAACTCATCTTACTCGGCAAGATCAGGATGTGCTGTATTTTTTTTTAGGTCCCGGTGCCTATAACGTGTTTGATTATGGCCTGGCTCAGGAGAGTTTGAAGAAAGCCTGTCTGAAGAGCAGAAGGAAGGGCGCCTTTGGCTCTGTTGCACCACGCCGCCCTTTTCTCCCCAGCAAAGAGGAAATGAGCACCCCGGGGCCGGCTCAGTACAAGGTGAGCAGTTCTTCAACCCAGAAAGTGTGCACTCATTGTCTATTGTCTATTGTACACTGATCTGTCAGCGCCCTTGGGAGCTTATTCAGACTTTTCAGGGGGGCTTTATCCAACGAATCAAATAAATCTTTCATAAATCCCCTTGAACTAAATATTTCTCAGCATTCACTAAATGTCAGTTTTGCCTGGAGTCTACAACCTAGAGCCTATCCTTTCAAATTGTACCATGAAAACTGTAGTTTCTGCCAAAATACCACAGTTTCTGTATTCCATGGCAAACATCACTATTAATTACTGTTGATTATTCTCAGGGTAAGGGGTTTGAATGAAGAATCAATCATTCATGCTACAGACGTGAATACAACCTTGATTTGCTTGTTGGCTTGTTGAGAAGTGTGCTTTTACTTTTCTAAGTGATGAGACTTTTCTCTGGTGGATGATAAAATGGACAAAAGCATACACACACTGTGGTTACCATGCTACATATTTGTAAGAATAACAGATTCAAATTTATTGTGGCCGGCAAATCCCTCCCTCCCTGTGAAGTATTTCACAGGAAACTTGGGACATTGGCATCTGCTGTTTTTTTTTCTTGGAAACGTCCATTGTTTCCAATGCAAGTGTCCAGTTGGCCTGCTTCCTGAACCAAACGGACCCCAGTGGAGGTCTTTTATGGACTTTCCTCTCTTTCTGTTCCTTCTACACGGTCCCTGCCTGCATAGATAAGAGCAGTGAAAGTGTCTTACTGGACCTCTAGATTCACTGACACTTTCTATCATACAGTCTGCTTACTGCTCACTTTTTAATGTTTTTGAAAAAAGTCTCTTCTGCTCACCAAGGATGCATTTATTTGATCAAAACAGTAATATTGTAAAATATTATTACAATTTAAAATAACTGTTTTCTACTTGAATATAGTTTAAAATTAATTGTAATTTATTCCTGTGATCAAAGCTGAATTTTCAGCATAATTATTGTCTTCAGTGTCACATGATCCTTCACAAATCATTATAATATGCTGATTTGCTGCTCAAGAAACATTTCTGATTATTATCAGTGGTTAATGTTAAGCAGTTGTGCTGCTTCATATTTTTGTGGAAACATGACACATTTTCTTTGATGAATAAAAAGGTTCAAAAGATCAGCATTCATTAGAAATACATATATTTTTTAAGATTATAAATGTATTTTCTGTCACTTTTGATCAATTTGATGCATCCATGCATAATAAAAGTATTAATCTCTTTAAAAACAATCTTACTGACCCCAAACTTTAGTACAGTAATGTACATTAAGTGCAGTATGCACACACAGACGCCTAAATGTGCACTAGGCAAACAGCACACTGTGGATCCCACAATGCAATGCACTTCATTACAATTGATGAATGTAATAGCATCCACAATTCTCCTTCTTGATTCATTGTATATGATGTCAAAAGGCATTTTTAACATTTGACTACACAGGCAAAATAACCACTTAAGTTTAGTTTCAATTTAGTGACATTTTATAAAAGTAGAATTCCCTATACAATACGTATTGTGTAAAAAGGTAGTATTTCATTCTGAACGTAACCTGCAGTCTGAGATGAGGACCTGGTGTATCTTGTCTCTAGCGTCACGATAGTGGAGATTAGGATTTTTCATTATAAGTTGAACCAGAGAGGAGTTTTTTTCTGTCAACAGAGATCACACAGGCTCCTCAGAGCAGCTAAAATACACCAGCACATGATTAAAAGAAATAGTTCACCCAATAGCGAAAGATCTGTCATCATTTATTCACCTTCATGTTGTTCTAAACTAATTGAATTCATTTTCTTCTCTGGAAGAGATGTTTTGGAGAATTTCGAACCGTTTTTTTTCATACAATATAAGTAGACCGTGATCAGCAGGTATTATAAACGTGAAGACTTCTTGTGTACTATAGTCTAATTATAAGAAAAACTGGCTCAAATTTGAGTAATTATTTTAATTTCATTCATATGAATCTGCCATTACAGTATTACATCATTATTTGACTGCAAGCAATTGTCTTTCTTTTGTCTGCAGGTGGAGAAGACAAATGAAGCGTTGTATAAGAAACAGAGTACAGCTGCTTTTAAATCTGCCACTGACAGACTTGTGGGTTCACTGTTCGCCAAAGTAAGATGCACACAACACTCGATTTTAATCTTTAGTATGCCACTGGGAAGAAAAATCACAAGTGAGATCTCTTTAATATCTGAAGTGTTTTTCCTGGATAGCATTGACATGAAATGGAGAGAAGATTTTACAACTATTTTAATAGGACTTTCACTAAGTCTCATGCTTCTCAGATGTTTCTCCTAAGAATAAAACCCTAGTAATTTCACATGAATCTCCTCTAACATATTAGAAGAGATCTCATTCGCCGCTTTTCCACTGTGTGGCGAGCCAGGGCTTACAGCGTGCCGGACAGGGACAATAGCCTCGGACCTCAAGCACCGAGGCCAAAATCAAGCTGCGTTTCCACTGTCGGGCCAGTAGCCCCGCAGCACTACCCTAAAACCCACTCTTAACACGCCTCCATCACACAACCCCACCGTTTCACCAGCTGACTGAAAACTAGCTAGATCGCAAAATGAGCATGACAGAAAAAAACTTTGGTCTTTAAACGTCAACAAGAAGTGACGTCACCCGACATCACTTAGAGCACCTTTAAAGTATTGTCAAACAAAACGTAGGCTAGCTAGACCCTCCCTCCTCCTCATCCGCGCACTATCCCCCCAAATCCTTCTTGTTGTTTATTGGCTGGAACAGTTTGTTAGGTTTCGTGGTGCGGGTTAGCCCAGTTTATTTTTGTTGCCATTTGTGGAGCCTGGGGTGTCTGCAGAGACCGCGTTTTTTTCTTTTACAGTGTGTTCAGGGGACAGGCTAGTGAGATGCAAGCGGATAGTGAGGAGATGTTTGCTGTATGTGACAAAAATAATTTTGGCCTAAAAAACGCGCGACATCGCTTATAGCACCTTTAAGATTCCAGCATCGATATTTGACCAATGCTTTACAATAAAAAAAATTTACAGTGACAGTAATTTATTAATTTGTGTCAGGAGTGCACATCAATCATGCTGGATCAAACTGATATGTACCATTTCACATAAAAAGAGAACACATACCTATTCAGCTGCACCTTCAGATGAGAAATGTTGACTTATGAATTTACACATGTTTTGTCTTAAAGCATATTAATAACACCACATAGACATATAAACAACATTAAAAGCTTGATTTTCACCACAGGGGGACTATAAATGTTGAAGTCAGCTGGTAACCTGATATAATAACATGGGAAATAAGCAGAGGTGTTGTAAACTCTGCCTTTTTTCATGACCACTCCTCAAGCCCCAGTTGGTCTGTTTTGGACCAAGGTGTTCGGCCGGCCAAAAACCCCCAGGAAAGTCCCGATGAGGCTTGATCAAGCCTTGGAAGTGACTGGCCCCTGGCATGCACTAGCACACTCGCTTTTGGCCCGATAGTGGAAACACGGCTACTGTCTTACACTGTGCTCAGATTTACCAAGATAATAAAATCTGCAATCAAAATCTTACCAGCCATGATCACAATAACATTTCTAATCAAATTTTCTCTCAGAACAAATGATCTAAGCTGCTCCACATTTTGTTCACCTCTATACTCAGTTACACTTTATTTCGATAGTCCACTTTAGTTGACGTGTTGTTGCAAAGTTACTTATAGTAAGTAGAATATCTAATGTGGACCATTGAAATACTACAGTATATGTCAACTATTGACTCATATGTCTGTTTTTAGGAGAAACATCTTGATATTTTAAAGGTAGGGTAGGCAATTTTTCTTTTAAATTCTTTTTGTTAGACTGGTTGAAACTCTCTTCACATCCTGAGAGCAATCAAAAATATAAAAAAAAAATGTTTATGTTCATTAGTATTGTGACGTTATGTGCTTTGAGACATGAGGTAATTTACCCCGATCTCTCATGATGCTTTACAGACTCTGCTGTGTGCGTTCATGTGTTTTGGAGACGCTCTGAAGGGAGGGTGGGATCTCATGCTTTCAAAACTAGCTTGCTATTGCTAGCCTCTCTGAAATTGCCTACACAACGTTTAAATGAAACTTGTTTTGAGCTGTGAAAGAGCCAAGTCTCCATGCTCCATGATATGTAATGACAGGGATTGATGTGTTAGCTTATTATTTAGAGTCAAACACAGCCTGTTCTGGAAGTTTAGATTTTTGTGTGTGTGTATTTGTATAAGCTTGAATTCAATAGGAAAGCCCTGATATTTGTTTCGCTCCATGGAGAGTTTAGATTAAATCCTGTCCCTATCTAAAATCAGTCATTATATCTCACAAGATATGAGAACGCAGAAGTGTCCGTATGTTTAGAGTGTGTATCATAGAGAGTGTTTGAGTCAGACGCTCTGATGCAGATGCTGCAAATATTTTATTATGAGCTCAGCACCTCGCCTCACGTCTGCTCCTCTCCTTCATTAGACACATGTCTGCTCACAATACACACAGCCGTCTGCAGGAGTCTCACCAAATCACATTTCAACCCAAAATCAAAAGAAAGAAAGAAAACATTTTGGGCCCTATCATACACCCGGCGCAATACAGCGCCAAGCAAGTGTGTTTTGCTAGTTTCAGCCCGACGCAGTTATCATTTTATCTTCTGCGCCACTTGTTTAAATAACAAATGCATTTGCGCCCATTTGTCCGCCCATGGGCTGCTAGTCTGAAAACGAGGTGTGTTCAGGCACATTTGCTATTTTAAGGAAATGAAATAGACTAGACCAGATTTCAGTTGGTCAATGGCACAAAGTCAATGACACAATATTTTTTTGTTATTTAAAGAACGCGTCAGTAATATGAGCCTATAGGCGGGTCACAACGTGCGTACACTCTGCTTATTACACACACAGGGATGCAGCACACAAACATACCAAATATTAAAGATAAAAGGATTACAATGTAAAAGATTCATATTGTGTTCATTAAAGGTGCCATATTTCAAAACTGAGGTAAAAATATCCAAAAAATGAGCTACACGCATCAAAAGAATGAGAAGAAATAAGTGCAATGATGTCATTAAAAAATTGACAAGTTATAGTGTTGCCGAGATATAAACCTAAATTAGCATGCTAAATTACTAGCGCCGGCCCGACAGGTGTCGTAATACCAGTTTCGGCCATGGGAGGCGGTATGCGGGCGGGCAACATACATAACCACCAGCCAAACTGCAACACACGAATAACTCGCACTGCTTGTATCTCTTTAATCTCTATTAATCTCCAAATGCTCCACGTGAAACTGCGGTCATACTATCGTGTCAATTGATTTGATTAATATGCGCGAGGAAGAGAGAGCAAAACCGCGCTCGTGTTGTTTGAAGACGTGAGTGCGTGCGCGCTCTCTCTCTCTGCTCGTAACGCGCCCTGTCAAGCGCAGCGGCAGCAGTCATTCTAGTCTACATCCCTCACCGATCAAAATAGGCTTTGGCGGGACAAAGCGGACTATTTGACGGTTTTAGAAGATTAACAACCTTAAACTAAAAAACAGACTAGAGTAGGCCAACTTTCTGGAGGTATACTGCCCCCATCTGGTATGGAATATGTGGAGTTTGAATTGATTTTTTGACATATGGCACCTTTAAGATATGGTGGAATCCGGCTTGTCCCGTAGATGGTCTGCGCTTTAACCTCGTGCACGAGCAGATCCGTTTGCGCTCTAGAGAAACGTTCCGTCTTTCTGCTTGCAAATTCCATCATGTAAATAGCGAATCCTCCATGGCGCGAGCGCAACTGGCTTTTAAAGGGAATGAGAGTTGAGACTCTGGTTGGTTTATTACACGTTACGCCCAAAACACACCCGTTAATCATTAAGAGAATAGAGAACACCCTTTTAGACCATGCGCCGGGTGTGCCGACCATTTAACCCGTCATTAAACTTGCAAAAGTGGATCCGGACACACTCTAAGTGCACTTGCGCCCTGTGCTTTAGACCACATGCTTAGATCGTTAAAATAAGGCCCTTTATGTCACGTGACGAAAATTAAGCTGTTTTATTTTTTTATGTTTATTTATAATAATTATTTATTTATAATAAATTAAATGTTTTATTTATAATAATTTGTTTTATAATAGTTGAAGGAATGACTTTAAAAAGCAAAATGAAACTGAAAAGATTCGCAACAGGGTAATGGACTTTTTTTCTGCATGACAGTCCTAGTGAAAAATAAATAGTATAAAATAAATGTATTTCAAATATATTTTGGTATAAGTACACTACAAATACATTTACATATTTATATACTTAATATAAATACCCTGCAATTGTACTTTTGGTATACTAAATGGATATACTTAAAGCTGCATTCTGTAACTTTTTGGGGTTAAAAATTATCCAAAATATTTTTTTGAGCAAGTACATAACCAGCCAGTGTTCAAAACTATCTGCTTGCCTTAGCTCGATTCAAAACGGTAAGCTTGTAATAATTCCAGTGGTACTGGTGGACTTCCGCGGGAGATTCGAGCATGTCTTTGGGTCATTACACATACATTCACATCTGTACACATAAAGAAGAGTCTCGGCTAGTAGACTATATTGTGTGTGAGGATGTTGGAGGTGGAGATTTATAGCCTTTTCTCACAGCACTTGTAATAATTAAGCTTATTAATTTGATGGCGGATCCAGAAAGGTTCAAATGACAATCACTGTGACAACTGGAGAATCACCCGCTGTAAAATGCAAAAGACAAAAGAGACTGCAGCCGGACCCACGCGAAAACAAGGATAATATCAGAAGGGCATTAAATGTAGTCACGCAAAGCTGATGTTGTTAACATTGACAATTTGAGAACAAAATATAATTTGCACGGTTTGACGTGATATAAGCGATAGTTCGATTTAATCAGCGTGATTTACTGCAATATCTCCTCAAAAAATTGGATTCATGCCGAGGCACGACGGCACCGTTCGCAGACCCCTCCCCCAAAACGGCAATTGTCCAATCACACATCATAGCAACCGTTACTATGTGAGCAGGTCCGTCAAACATTGACTCCAAGCAAGCTGGTGAAGCGGTGCACCCACAGCGTTTGTAAATCAGACACTAGATACCCCGAGAGATTGTCTGGAGGAGTTGTGTTCTTTCCATTCCCAAAGCCGAAAACACAACGTGAGCGGTGCCTACAATGGATAAAACAGTGTGGACGGCACTGTGTCGAACATGGTTAACTCGCGTGCGTGAGACTGACACACTGAGATTAGTCAAAGAAACATGGAGAAAGCAGGTCAAGAGGATCCACAAAGGAAGTACGTTTTCTAAAGGGTTGTTGTTAACATGATATTTTCGGGGGGAAATGAGCAGCAGTCACTAGCAGTGCAGGACCTGTACAGTTTAGAGGAGTGCACGCTCGCAACGGGGAACGCATGAAGCTTACTTGACAACATCAGTTCACATATCAATATCGTAACGAATAGAAATAACCTTAAATAATGTATGATTATCTGCATCTTTCCGTCTCTTATGTATAGTTACTTTTTAAACACAAAAATCGTATTCAGCATGGCACGCAAGTGGTTGCCGTGGTAATGAACAAGCCGCTCATTAAAGCGAATGTATAACCCTGTATCTGAGGCAAAATTACTAAATATGCAGCGTGAGTTATATATTTCTATCTCCAAACAATTACCCACTGAACCAGCTTATAAAATCTTCTTCAAGGCTGTGCTGGTTGCATTTGAGGTAACGTTACAGGTCGGGTTTCTCAGATTTCGCTTGAGACCGGTGAGCATTAACGTTAGCCTCGATAGTAGTCGTGTCTCCTTCATTGCGTATTTTTATATTTTGAATATATCCCTCCACTGTATACTGTAACCCCTTGTGCCTCGATCTGGAGGATATCGCGGAGGTATTGCTCCAAAAAAGGGTCACTGACACGCACGGGTATACCTCTTCCCGTCATGGCAATCTGTGGCGCTGGTCGTGTTTGACCATTTGTTTGACGGGCGTAGCAACAATAACTAGGGGGCGTGGCTTTTGCGAACGGTCAAGATTTCGAACAGAGATGGCGACAAAGACGAAAAACGACTAAGGACTGCAGCTTTAAACTAATTTTATACTTAATGTACTTTAGTTATCCAGAAATGGTGCTGACGTCCAATTAAAGATATAATTATGTATATTTGATCATGCTAAAATGGAACTATTGCAAGTATACTTTAGATACACTTTAAATATCTTGCATTTAAAGATGATATTATCTGATTATACTATCCTTACCCATAGTGATATTAAAACAAATTTTAGGCTTAATATTTAATATTAAGTAGTATATTAAAGTATATGAATACTTAATAAGTATCAATCGATATGTCAGTAAATATGTTAAAGGATTTGCAGTATACTTAGTATGAAATAAATGTTTTTTAAATACATTTTGGTGGAAGTTTTTTTCACTAGAGATTAATGGAAATTTGGAATTTTGTGTTTAATTGTCATGACAATAATTTCACAATACAAAACATCTTCCCAAAAATAGTCTTGTTCCTGACAGGTTTGGTGAGATTTATCATCTAGATGTCTCTCTCTCACTCTTTCTCTCTCTCTCTCTGCATCTGTCCAGCTTACAGATGTGCAATTACACATATAGCTGGTTAGTATTACAATATGCAAGTGTTACATATACAAATATGTCTAAATAACTAGAATGATTCAATACAGCTTAATTTCCATGTACAGCATCTGCAGCATGTTAGTGGTTAGCACAACTAAAATGATTTTGACTTATAATTTAATTTTGTACATACCATCAATAATACTTTGCAATAATGCTCCTACAGCTTGCACACACATATACGACCCCTGGCTCATATGTACCTGCTGTAAATCCATTGTGCAGATGATGTTTATGATGCTGTGGTTAGATATTAGATTGCTCTTGGCAGGATACTCCTCCGCCAGGCTCGTATAACGTGAGTGAATCTTTCGAGAAGACACACGGTCTCCATCGCTACAGCAAGCCACGGAGTGAGAAAGCACGCAAGCGACAGAGCTGTTTCCTCTCTGCCGCCCCCAGAGACCCTGCCTTCCTACAACACGACCCTGAAATACCAGGTGACTTACGCTTACCTGATCTCTATGGACGGCATTTGAGGCCTGCATCTGTCCATTACTCCTTCAGTTTGTACAAATAAACAAGACTATGTGGCTAAACATTCAAGAGTAGGAAGCGACATTAGTAATTAGGAAGTCTCTTAATTATTAATTGATATGAAGTATTACATTATAAACTCTGTAATCTAGTTCTGTCTTTCAGTTTCAGTTTTAATGAGCTTTATTGGCATAACAAAACTACATTTTGAAATGTACAAAACGTTTGTACATTTTCATTGAATACCTTTATAATTAAGTATTAATTATATACTATCAGTAACGCAAAACAAAGAATATACAAATTATGTAAAAAGTGTAACATATTCTGATGTGACTTTTTAGAGGCAGGTTGTAACATTTATTTTACTTTTTTTTTTATTTGTTTAAAAGCAGAAATGCAAAGCTTGAATTTTGTTGTTGCATTATAATTTAACATTTCTTTAAAAGTTGTTTAAAGCATCCTTAATTTGGGACTAATAGTGTAGGCCTAGGAACTTGCTTTATCAACATAACGGTGGAATTTGCTTCATGTAAACAGTGTTTTTTAGGGAGTTATGTTCAAGTATTCCAGCTAAACTACTTGTTATTTGTGGTTTTGTAGGTCCTGCTCATTATAGTCCAGATGTTAAGTCTGACCCTCAACTTGCGCTGATGGTCTCAAAAGAAGATCGCTTTAAAAGCCCTAAAGACTTGACACCTGGACCCACAGCATATGAGGTATGTACCTCATATATGTCTATATGCATGCATATGTGTGTGTATAATATATATATATATATATATATATATATATATATATATATATATATATGGGTGAAAATCCCTTGTTGATGTCAGAGGTCAGAGAACGCCCAGACCAGTTCAGCTGATAGAAAAACAACAGTAACTCAAATAAACACTCAATACAACCGAGATCTGCAGAAGATTCACTAAACTCAAACGACTCCACAGTCTCCGGATCTCAGTTCAATAGAGCAGATTTGGGATGTGGAGGAACGGGAGATTCATATCATGGATGTTCAGATCCGACAAATCTGCAGTAACTGTGATGCGATCATGACAATATGGACCAAAATCTCTGAGGAATATTTCCAGCACCTTGATGAATCTGTGCCATGAAGAATATAATACTGTCTATATTGTATAATATAGTATTTAGTTTTAAATAAGTAACACTAGTACACCAATTCACTATTGTGTGTGTGTGTGTGTGTGTGTGTGTGTGTGTGTGTGTGTGTGTGTGTGTGTGTGTGTGTGTGTGTGTGTGTGTGTGTGTGGTAGTTGAGTCCAGTCATCATGGACACCGTTCTGAAAGGCACTTTCAATGTGACGCTCCATGATCCTTTGGTGTCAAGCACGAGATCTTTATCTTCACGCAAGTCTTTGAGAAAACCCCCTGCCCACAGCAGTGCCTAACTCAGGTCAAAGGTCAGTGACACACTATATTTGACACTTATTATGGAGGTTTAGTTTCAGTAATAAAGCCTTTCTTGAGGTTTTCAGAGGTCTACTCTACTCGGTAAAAAGAAAAGACAACTCTCCACTGTCTGTCTTATTAAAACTAACCGCTCTGTTACACACACACACACACACACACACACACACACACACACACACACACACACACACACACACACACACACACACACACACACACACACACACACACACACATAGGAGCACTATGAGCTCTGATATTATATTCCCTCTGAATGGCTGATTGATCTCTTAAAACCAAAGATGCTCAAATAAAACATTTAATGTATTTTCTGATTTACACACACTAATTAGATGATTCATTCATTAATGGCATGTGAGTCTGCTCACTGCATGACGAATAACAGGAGATCTGGCTTTTAATTTAGCATGCTTTATTGGTTTGACACATTTGCATTTCTACATAAATTTTACTTTTTTTGTAATGCAAAAGCATTTGCTCACCTAAAAATATGTTCGTTGCTTAGAGATTGTTAATTTTTTGCTAAGGAGGAGATCATTGACATAAGGAAGCCCAAATCATTTGCTTTTGGGAGAATTTGGTGAATGCTGATCACAGACTTTGACTTTAAAGGGTACCTATCATGGAATTTTGAAAATTACCTTTCATGTAGTGTGTAACATAGATCTAAGTGAACAAAAATATCCTGCAAAGTTTTAAATATGAAAGTTCACCGTATACAAAGTTATTGTCTCTCAAAAGTAAGAGTCGACTCTGAGTCGCTGATATGAATCGATAGACGAACGATGCACTTTCGTACGTCACTTGTACAAGTTATTTGAATTCGACACGCCCACTCAGTGCGCGCGCCGAGCAGACAGAGAAACCTGACAACAACATGTCGACGAGACTCTGTTCTGAAGTGCGAATCAAAAGCAAACTTTTTTTTTCACTGCCCAGGGACAAGCATGTGAAGACTCAGTGGCTAGAGTTTATATTTACAACTATACCACACAAGTATAGCCACCTTGAGCTGTGTTCGCGTTATTTTAATGACGATCGCTTCACAAACACAAATGCTTTCACGTGTGGATTCGCGAGTCGGCTGATACTGAAGGAACGTTCAATACCAAGTTTATTTGGATCAGCTTCCTCCTCCGAATCACAACCTGTAAGTACTATTAATAATTGTTGCTTTTATGTGTGTGTGTGTGTGCGTGTGTGTGTGTCTGTGTGTGTCTGTGTGCGTGCGTGCGTGTGTGTGTGTGTGTGTGTGTGTGAGAGAGTGAGAGTTACGCTCAGCAGCTTCTAGGTCTCCAATGTCATTTTTTTTTGTTTTTTGAAATATGTGAAATTATGAGAAGTGTATTGTAGTACTGCAGTGCTTTATCAATATGTTTAAGCTTTGGGCTAACGCAAAATATAACTGACTGGGTCATCTGACCAATCACCGCCGATTAGCGTCACGCAAAGGAGGGGTTTGGACAAATGAGTCGTCAAACGAATCATTAGGGAGTCGGTGAGCAAATCAGGTAAAAATAAATGCATATTATAAGACAACAAAAGTGTTTTTTGTCATTGCATGCATGTAAAACTGTTGTTGGGGACTCCCAGAACATTATTAGGAACATTTTAAATGCCATAATAGGTACCCTTTAAGGAAGTCTAGCAATTGCATAAATGATGTATTACTTATTGATGTATAGAGATATAAAAGAGATCTCATTTGTGTTTTTGTCTTTTTACACTAAAACAAATATTTTTCGAATTTGTACATAAAACAAAGATTATTGGAGTGTGTTTTACAAGTTAATACTATTTCAGTCTTTCTAAATGTCACATTTAATTTGATGAGTTACTTGCCATTTCTTTGCAATTACTTTATTAGCAATTTCTGAGTGAAATTAAGTCTTACATAATTAAGTTATTATATTTTAGCACAAAATGAAAATAATATAATTAACATAAAAAATAACAGATTACAGTGAACTATTAAGATTTAAACAAAAATGAAAGTAACATTTGCAATTTAGAAGTCTCTTAATTAGAACAATTTAATTGAAGACTGTATTATATAAATAATCTTTCTAAATCTATAGTCTCTCTTTAATATGCTTTTTTTTGCCATAGCAAAACTGTACATTTGGCAAAGTGTAAATACAATCTCATTGTACACAGTTTGCGGCACAGTAAAATAAATTAAAAGTACAAGGTAATATTAATCAAAAAAATAGTTAAAATATTTTTAGGAATTTTCGCTCAGTCTTCCTTGCATGCCATTTTTATATTTTTTGTTCTGTATCATGTCTTAAGGTTTCCTTCTGTATTCTTATTTGTTTTTCAGGTCATACACTTTCAAAAAGACCTCGGCTAAGCCTCTCCTATTAAACACATGCTTCCCAGGAGTTCCTGTCACACACACACACACACACACACACACACACACACACACACACACACACACACACACACACACACACACACACACACACACACACACACACACACACACACACACACCACACACACACACACACACCTCTTTATGGGTGATATATTTCCCTCATTGCTCACAGAGAATAAATCAGGATTCTTTAATGGGTTTGATGTTTCAGGGTTTTTGTGCATCATAAATTCTCAGCCCTGCCCACAATAACACAACGTTAATGTAGAGAGATTTGTAGAGAGATCGTACACACACACACACACACACACACACACACACACACACACACACACACACACACACACACACACACACACACACACACACAACATCTTGATATCGTTATACACACCCTTTTAATCTAATTAAGCATTTACACACTCTCATTATTCAGCAGAGAGAGGGAGGTCGAGGGAGGAAGGGCGAGAGACGTCGAAGAGGAGAGCGAACGGAAGAAAGAGAGGTTTTAGCTCTTTATTGAACTGACTTGTTTTACATTTGCAAGCTAATTGAATCAGATAAATCACTGTGGCGGCTCTCTCACCACGCGTGTGTGTTTGTCTTGTGGAGTTTACGGATGTTAGTGCGTTTTAAAATCAAATGTGAAATCAAAATTGAACCCATTTACTTTCTTAATGCACATTCCTGGTCTTACGATTCATTTGTGCACGTTACTTCAGAGAACAAAAGACTGTTTATATTTTTTTGTTATCGTCAATTTTTTTTAGGTTAACATCACATATGCTGTGGGCTGTTGGATAGTGTTAACCAGTGGTTGGGTTCCAGAAGTAAAAATCCCATTTATTTTCTCCTTAGAGGATTTGATTTTAATTAAAACTTAATGGTTTAAAGACATACCGACTACAAGGTCATTCATTGAGGTTATATGCTTTAGTTGAAGCCATCCATTAGCATTATTTCAACTTGTTTTTTTTAAATAATTGTTTAACTGGTAAAAAACTACATTACCCATGACTTTGCGAAGAAATCTCCACCAATCAAAGAACTGAAATGAGTAAATTGCACCAGAAGAACTCTTTAGCTCCGCCCGCTCCGATGAAGGACCTATATACGCCCTCAAAACACTTATTCCTATATGCATATTTTGCAATAAACTTAAGATATATTGTTTCTGTATAATCAACATACTTAACCCTCTGGTGCTCTACACATGGCAGTCAAAAATGACAGAATCTTTTTTTTTATTTCAATGAAATTAATATTTTGTATTTTTAGGGGATTTTATGGTACTAAATTATATGTATGCACTATGCAGTAGTTATAATCCATTTATTCACATTTTGAGCATATAACTTAAACTATCATGAATCTTAAATGCCTTGGAGCACAGACTTAAGTTTTGTCTTTTTTTTAAACACGATACTTGGCAAATTATTGCTGAAGTAAAAAAAAGTTTAAAAAGTGAACTATTTTACATTTATTGTCATGACAAAATTACAAAAATACTATTTAAAGGGGGGGTGAAATACTCAGTTTCACTCAATCTCATGTTAATTTTGAGTACCTATAGAGTAGTATTGCATTCTTCATATCTCCAAAAAGTCTTTAGTTTTATTATATTTATAAAAGAAAAATAGGCTGTACCGAGTCTTTCCGGAAAAACCCGAGCGGGTGGAGGCGTGCCGTGTGGGCGGGAGCGCCCAGCTAAACAACAGTATTTAAACACACAAACACACACCATACATCGCATGCTCCATCGATACATTAACTGTACGTGATCATGTTGTTTACTTGCTGTGCTTAACTTACACGCCGATAGTTAACAACACACAGACATTTGAAGCAGTTTTACTCACCGCCTGCGGTTCCGTGAACCTTTATCGTTGGGACTGCTCCATCTTTAAGTATTAGGCGATCTGCAAATCGTCGAACTGTGCCTTGTTTGTAAAACTATTAGCAGCTACCGCCGAAATGAAGGGAACAAACAAGAACACAATTGCGCAACTCCGTTGCTGCTCTGGAAAAACAAAATCCATCCACAGGTCCCTTAACTCTGGGTTCTTTGGACATTTGTGCAGGGTTGTCTTGCCCTGGCAACCAAAAACACACTTTTTGGTGCCATTTCATTTGATTGCAGCGCAGCCGAGCACAGCGCTCTGATGGACGCTCTCGTACGCACTAGGCTACAGCTGCGCGCGCGCCCTTCCGGGAGAAGTGCCTTAAGACCCGTATAAGGAAATTCCGCACACTATGACGTCACGTAGTCCCGTATTCGAAAAAAACTTTCCGAAACTTGTGACAAACCGGAAGGAGTATTTTTGGAACAGAAATACTCCATCAAACTTACAACTTCATTTTGAAACTTTGTCCATGTTTACCATGGGAATCCAACTCTTTAACAGTGTAAAAAACTCACTATGCATGAAACAGCATTTCACCCCCCCCTTTAATATACTAATATATATTATCCAAAAAACTTTTTATTCTAAAAATGTGGGAAAATCAAAGCCATAAATCTAAACATGCTGTTTTCCAAATTTGAGATTGAGATCTCAAAAATGAGCTTTCAGTAAGATTTTGTTTGGGCGCAGTACCAAAAGTTTCCACTGGATGAAAATCGTTTCGCATTCTTGCACCTTTCTTCGTCTGATTTTTAAATATTTTTGCTTCAAATTAAAATTTATAATGTTGTGGTTCACCTCATACCTGGTTTGATTAGATCATGGCTTATAACTCTTTAATAAAGACTTTTTTAAAAATCCTTATAGGAAAAAATCAAGGAAAAAATACTTTCAGGACCAACCTGGGCGGGCACTGTTGCACTGTATAGCTAAATAGATATTTAGCCATTGTTTTTTACTGTTGTTGTAGGCGATGCAGCTCTTTGCTAATTATTAACAACACAGTCATTTTAATGAGGTTCAACAGTAATCTAATAATAGCATATAATTTAGTTAGATCTGCCACAATTAACTGCGACCTCACATTCTGATATGAAAAACCCACCTTAAAGGGATACTCCACTTTTTTTGGAAATAGGCTAATTTTGTAAAATTTTACAATAAAAATATCAGTAACCAGACAGTTTCTGGTCTCATTGACTTCCATAGTATATTTTTTTCCCTACTATGGAAGTCAATGAGACCAGAAACTGTCTGGTTATTGATATTCTTCTAAATATCAGAAAATCAGCTGAACGGATTAGAAAATGGTAAAACTCAACTGTTTAACTCTGGGGGAGTTGTAAAATGAGCCTATTTCCAAAAAAAGTGGAGTATCCCTTTAATAGAGAATGTGATTTCGGATGCAGCCATGGTTGGGTAGGTAATTATTTTGAAGGAGTAGTTCACGACTGCTAAAAAAGGATGTTTTATATCGTATGAGTATGTGTAGTTAGAATGTAATCTGGACGTACTACATTCTCCATGTTGTCATTATCATGTGACCCACAGCGTCAGTTACTCCACTTCACTGTCATTCACAAATCCTCTCCCGTGGCCTCATGGGATAGTAAAGTGTCCATCTTATACACACTTCAGAATCTCACCGGATGTAGAAGGGCATCTGAGTACTTTTTGCCTATTCTTTTATGAGTACTGTGAACTCTGACTTACTGTTTTTCGCCTACTATATAGTAGGAAAGTATGCGATTTAGGATGCAGCCTATATGTTTTACAATAACCCCTAACCATGGCAACCTAAAAATAGTAGGTCTGGTTTAATGCGCGACAGGACTTTTACTGCAGTGAACTCAATTCCAGCTCTCTGAAAGCATATGTTAATGATTATGAGTGGGAGAATATGTGATAGTTTGTTCTCGGTGGACTTATAGAAAACTGCTTTGAAGACTTTTAAAGGTAAACACCATATTGTGAGATGTGTTAATTGGGGAGTTAATTGTCGTTAAGATGTCTTAATTAGTCATTAAGCCAAGCTGTTCCTCCTGCTGAGGTCTGGTTGGCCTCCTGCCCACGACTCTCACACAACTTCTGCTTCTGCATTATAGTCTTAATGTTGAAGAACTTCTGTCTCTCTCAAACACACCCTCAGGAACGTTTGATGGCTCAGATGTTGTTCTTTTAGCATTTAGCATTGCACACACATTTCATTTAATTGCTGTAAAGTGATGACGTTTTATTGTAAATATTTCAAAATGTTTAAGGTAACACACCACACTGCTGAAAAGATGAGATTTAGCGATGATTATTTTATGTTTTTAAAAGAAGTTTCTTTTGCTCACCAAGGCTGCATTTATTTGATCAAAAATACAGTAAAAACAGTAAACTTAAAATATTATTACAATTTAAAATAACTGTTTTCTATGTGAATGTTTTAAAGTGTAAATTATTCCTGTGATCAAAGCTAGCATCATTATTCCAGTCTTCAGTGTCACATGATCCTTCAGAAATCATTCTAATTTGGCAATTATTATTGGTGCTCATTCTGCTCAATCATGAAAGGTTTTTACGCTATATATTTATCATGTATAAGTATGTATATAAATACAAGTATATATATATATATATATATACACTAAAAAATGTTAAGTTGTTTTAACCCAAATTTGCGTAAAATATGGACAAACCCCGCCATTGGGTTAATTTTGTAATTAATTTTTTAACCCAATGGTTGGGTTCATCCATATTTGACCCAAATTTGGGTTAAAACAACCCTGCATTTAGAGTGTATAACAGAAGTCTTTTGTAACATTTTAAATGTCTTTACTGTCACCTTTGATCAATTTAATGCATCCTTGCTTAATAAAAGTATTGATTTAAATTATTTTAATGATCAAAAACAGTTTTCAACATTAATAATAAATGTTTCTTGAGCAGCAAATCATCATATTAGAATGATTTCTGAAGGATCATGTGACACTGAAGACTGGAGTAATGATGCTGAAAATTCAGCTTTGATCACAGGAATAAATTACATGTTACAATATATTCACATAGAAAACAGTTATTTTATATTCTAATAATAGTTAATATATAAATATTTCACAATATTACGGTTTATACTGTATTTTGATCAAGTAAATACAGCCTCATGAGCATAAAAGACTTCTTCAAAACCCACACTGACCCCAAACCTTTGAACAGAAGCCTAGATCTATAAAATGAATGTATAGCAGCTCAGATCATTCTGAGTTCGAATCTCACAATTCACAATTCAGTCTTAATTGTGAGATTAAAAAGTCGCAATTATCATTATTTTTTTTGTGGTGGAAACAAGCTTCCATACAAATCCCTAACTCTGTAATAAATATTACTTGCGAACGGCATTAAATCCACACTCTGTGAACAGAAGAGAAGGGAGGGCCGGGGCTTGTGTTATCAGTCCCTCACACTCCCTCCTACTCCAGCAGGGGGTATAATGATCCTCATGCACGTATAATCACGACACTCCAGCAAGCATGCTTAAATACACCCTCTGCTATCATCACAGAGAGCAGGTAGAAGACCTGTAGGGTCAGCGCTCCTGTGATTACACCTTTATCTGCGCGCTCATCGTTTCTGGGAGAGAACGGCCCCAATCTCAACTTTAATTGAGTTAAATGTTGTTATCGGAGTCGGCTGCAGTATTGCGCTCTCTCTCTCTCTCTCTCTCTCTCTCTCTCTCTCTCTCTCTCTCTCTCTCTCTCTCTCTCTCTCTCTCTCTCTCTCTCTCTCTCTTCTCTCTGTCTCAGAGGAGAGTGTGTTTTTTCCCCCCTCTCTCTCTTTCTCCAGGCAGGAGGCTGCTTTATATGGAAATAGGCTGCAGAACGAGAGTTCATACGGAGAAGAAAGCTCAAAGTACTCCGAATGTCACACTCATTTCTGTACGAGCTCTTTTTGCATTTTATTCCCTAGCTTTCTCGTCTTGCAGTTTCTAAATAATGCGCTTAATGTTAACAAAAAACATGCAATAAGACACCGGCTGTGTGGAAGGGAACACTGGCATACTATACGTACTGCCTACTGTGTTGAGAAACTGCACAGAGAAACAGTACACTGAATAAAATGATTGTTGAATTTAATAAAAAAAATTATGGTAAGTGGTTGCACACAATTGATTTAAGCTACATTTAAACAAATGTATTAAGTTGAACTTATTAAATTTTAGTTCAACTTAATACATTTGTTTAAATGTAGCTTAAATCAATTGTGTGCAACCACTTACCATAAAAAAAATATTAAATTCAACAAATCATTTTTTTCAGTGTATACGACAAGAAAACAGCATTTCATTGCATGTTCGTTTGGAATTTATTTAGGCTATTTTGCATAAAAAATGTATTTTGTAAAAATAAAGTTCTGCGTTTTATGGGACAACCTGGGATCACCCTGGTTCCCTCGACAAAAAGCCAATCTGCTTGTTAAATGGTGACGTAATGAATACTTTTTCCAAGCCTCAACTCATTTCACTTGAGAATACCTTCTCAACAGCCGTTTATGAGCACGATTTATTCATATTACACATTTAAGCTAAGCTCCCACAGTGTACGCTACAGTCTCTGTGCTCATGGTCACCGTCATTTTGCCAAGTAAGACATGTTCTTGGGTCAACATATTTTGTTGATCCTGGAACAACATTCCTGTCTGAAAATGTAGTCCTAACCCTACCCATAAATTATCCTTAAAATCAGAGGAAAATGATATATGAATAACACTGATGTAGAATCACTAACCCTGGTTACAAGAATGGATAAGTGTCTGACTCATTAAAAATACCAACATTTGTTTTGTTCACTTTTACATGTGCAAATAGCAGCATAAACAACAGAACACGAGAAGTCACACATCGTCACATCACTCACCTGTGAAAAAAAAAAAAAAAATATATATATATATATATATATATATGTGTGAAATATATTTTACTTTAAAGGAACATTGTGTAGGAATTTCTCCCATCTAGCGGTGAAATTGTTTTTTAATTGTGCTCTCCAGCGCCTCGCTTTTTCAAATGCGTGTTGCATCTACGGTAGCTGTTATGTACCAAAAAGCTATGACAGGATGTCTTTTAATAGCACTTCGTCGAGTTTTCTAGATTACAAAAAGTAAACTTGCTTGTCTTCTCTACTTTACTCAATAGCTGCTATTCATCAAAGAGCCTGTTTAACTTTTAACTATAAATGTTCTACTGTCTATATTATAACGTTAAAGGTCCCATATTGTCACAACTGAAATTTCCTGGCTTTTTTCATGATGACAGAGATCTAAACTACCATTTAAGTTTCAAAACAGTCGATCCATAGACACATGCACACAGCCTGAGTAAAGTAGCTGTGCCTTTTCACGAGCCGTTGTGATTTCCTTATATTTGTGATGTCACAACTACTCAGTCACCAATGGTGGGTCACTCAGAAAACAACAGGCCAATCAGAAGAGAGGCTCATGAATATTAAGTAGACAGGCCAAAATCGAGCTGTTCTTGGCTGAGCTCCTGAGAAAGGAGCTGTAAAAATATATTGAGATGGTTTTTGGTGCTTTTACCGCAAATATATATTCTTAAAGGCCGTGTTGCAGGGTTAATTTTTCAACGAATTTGTGCAATTTGCTTGTTGGTAATAAACATTTAAACTGTTATCCATTGTATTTTATGTTGTTGGTATCACAAAACGGAATATAATACGAAAAAGTAGGTACTATCTTACAGCGGTTTGCAACGATTCTCCTTTCCACCACAATGCATTGCATTATGTCACATTGGGGAGAGAATTTACCAAAGCCCGCCTTGAGAGCATTGAGAGTTACTAGAGAGACGAGTAGTAGACGAGAGTATTCAGATAGCGCAGATAATAGATAGACTAGATATATATAGATAGACAGGCAGACAGATATAGATCGATAGGCTAGTATATGCGGCAACTGCACATGCATGGCGCGGGCGCCTCTGACGTGCGACCAATGAGCCAACTCTACGTTGTCAATCTCCTACTATATATTTCTATCTAGCTGCTAGCTATCTATGCTAACGTTATGCTATCTGGCTGTCTGCCTATCTCTCTCTATACCGCCCACACAAGCACCTGCCAAACACAGCGACAGACACGCGGCGGCTACGTTTGCAACAACATTTTCACCCGAGGAAGAGATATAAGCTTAGAAACACCCATATAGCTAGCACGATGCCTTCTATTTCTAGATGTCAAAGACAAAGTTTACCAGTACTACGACACTATGACAAAGGTTGCCGGTACTTATCTGAACTAACGTCATGATCACTGCCACTAGATATAAAGTAAACGTTGATTTTTCACTCGGTGCTATTCAATAGTAGACGGGCTCTGATACTAGGCTGAGGCGCCCTTTCCTCCACTTCTCTCCAACGTGACGTCATCACCGAATTGCGTAAAAAAAAGTCTTTAAGACCATTTTTGAGACATTTTAAAAATGATATACATATCTTGAGTGATTTATGTACCCATTAATCGACAGTGGTGGTTAACCTGCAACATGGGCTTTAAGGACATCAAAACCTAAAATAAAACTTAAGAAAGTTGTACTATATGGGACCTTTAAAGTACACAACCAAGCAATGAAACAAGTTTGTAATTAAGACTGTAACATTGACTTACCTGTCGAGAAGAAAGCAGGACTTCAGCGTCTCTTTTGAATTCTTTCTCCTGCATTAGCTCTTTCACCTGAAAAAAGCTATCCCGACATCAACTCTTGTTTTTTGTAATCTCCGGTCACGTTTCCTTTTACGTTCTATTTTGGACTTTTTTGGCAACGAGGATTTCTTCTCCTGTGGCTCGGGATATGTATGGTCCGCCATTAAAAATAATGGAGCCTTTTAAACTTGCCGGGTCAGTGACAAGCGCCTCTCACTGCGTTTCTGCTGCTTTCAGTTTCGTGACGCTGACTCTGAACGAAAACGCGTTGTGATAACGCGTTGGGCTAGTACTTTTTGTCCCTCTCTGCTATTACAGTTTTTCAAGATGGCGGAACTGCATGGAAGCCTCCATGGACCTACCCGTCCCATGTATATAAATCCGATAATTGGCAGAGGTATTTGTACACCATTGAGGACATATTTCTGAATAAAAATATTGATTTTAGATAATAAAATACCTAAAAAAAGTACACATTGTCCCTTTAAATACAGATTAACAAATCAAAAGACAGAGCTCAAAAGTAGTAGCCTATATGCTGGGTTTAGATTAATTTTTGTGACACGATTGGAGGCGGAGCAATGAAGAGAGGGGCGTGTCTGTTCAGGTTTATTTTAAATATAAACAAGCAACGACTTTGAGAAATAACACACTGCACCTTTAAGCAGTGATACTGCCAGATTTAGCCCTCTAACACAGCTCAAGGCCACGGTCCATGTGTCGGCCAGCTGGCCCGTCTCTTCTGGCCCTGGACAACAGCGACCACACCGCATGAGAAGTGACTAACTCGTACTGTAGGATACACTCTTCCTGGCACTTCACACGAAACACTCTCTCCCTGGTTATGACTCGCGTATATTTTGTGTTTTTTGAAAGTCTGCTTGTTCCTTCATATATCTGTCTCTCTTGGAAAGTGATGTTGGTGTTAAATTGTGTGGATATTATATGCGTGTTTTCATGTTTCAGATGTAGATTGTCAAAACAGCTGACATGGATTACAGGGGGAGGACATGTTCCTGGATCAACACAGAAGAAACTGGAGGAAATATGCGTAATGATGAGATATTGTAATCTGAAGTGACAATTATGTTACAGTATTTACAGATCTGTCAAGTTAACTTTATACTGTAATAGCTCAAACTAAACACTAGATTTCATTCAAATGTGTGGTGCTTGATAATCTAGTGACTAGTTCTTCCTCAAATTCGCTTATTTTGTAATGTTGTTGAGTCCATGATTTAGTGCAGTTGTGAGTGCGTTTCGATGATGTTGATCCAGGAACACGTCCTACATCACCCAGATAAACACACGCTCAGTGAAGGTGAAAAGTTTGTTGAGCGGGCAGATGGACGATCCGTCTGAAACCTGTTCCTGTGTGCCTGATTAAACCTCATGATCTGCTCCCTGGAACCTCCTTATTACTGTTCACTCACCCACTTCCACTTCCTGCTGAGAGAGGAAGTGACACAATCTGTCAGACGCAGCGGTGCGCAGTGTGAATCATCACCTGCCTGCCTGTATATGACTTACCTCACATCACAAGTGGAAAACAAAATACAAACTAGATGTGCATTTGCTGAAGGAAACAGCCGAGTTTGCAAGGCAGTAAATTAATGGGGTTTGAGTTTTAGGAACATTTGGGGTTTTAGGCGTCAATTCTGTTTTCCTGTCGAGGTAAATGAAGCACAATGAGATTGTTGTGCATGTTTTATATAAAAATTTAAAAAAAAAAATCAGCATTACAGAGCTGGTGATTCCATCAATCAGTTCAAACTGTCCTTTCAGTGAACTGATTCCAAAGTCTGATTTAATTTATTTGTTTTGTAATTATTCAGATGTTCTCAGAAGTCATGCATTTTTCATAAACCAAAATTTTTTACATTTAAAATATTGCCAATTATTACTAAATCAAACATATTTTAAAATATATTTGATCTAAAATAAATATGTATGATTGTAGTGGTGCATTCACTTAAAAAAATGATCAAATTATGATTAAAAGTATTTGCATCTGTTTAATTTTTATTTTTCAAAATGCATTTATTCAAATTGTTTAAAATCATAAATAAATTGTTAATTGTGAAAACAATCAAATTGAATCAGTTAAAAGTATGAACATGGTTTAAATATGGTTTGAACAAGCATATATTGTCGATATGAGAATGAAACAAATTGAATTTATTGATAATAAATGTATAATATAACCTGGTTATTGTGGTTTAAAACGCATTCAGTTTAGTTACAAATATTAGTATTACAGAAATTGCATTTTTTAAGTATGATGGACAAATATGCATTACATTAAGTTAATTTTTTATTATGAGCATTTTTTATTCAAATAACTTTTATTAAAAAAAAACCATATATAAATGAAAATGCTAGGTATCCTTTTGTTTGTTTAATTAAAAACAGTTGGAAAATGTGCCTTGATTATTTTACAATTTAACTTTTTTAGGTTTTACTACAGTAAGAAAAATTTTTGGTCATCGTTATATGAAACATTGCTAAAAATGCTTTTTTATTTTAAATATTCACCTGTTCATTACTCATGCACCTTGTTTTTTATTAGCCATTAAATATATGCATGACATAATGCGTATAAATCATGCAAATATTGGCAAGACAGAAGACCAGTCGTAAGTCAGTAAAAATGCAAATATTACAACGACGTCATCTAAAATCATTCAAAGTTTTTCATTGTAGTGTGAGATGCTGCCTTGCAAACACTGTAATAATTCATTTTGGGATGCATCTGAGTGAGTGTGAGCGTTCGTTGGGTGTGTAGGTGGAGATGTTAGATGAACCCAGAGAAAATAGACTGTGAAAGTGAGCTGCCGTTCAGCCCAGTGCATTGTGGGATGTCTTGAGTTAATTACACTCAGATCTCTCTCTCTCTCTCTGTGCTTATGGGCTGCAAGAACTGTTGACGACACGCAGCTAAATTACAGGAGTCCATTATACGGTGCGAATATCCCATAATGTGGTGTGGGTGTTTCAATGGGCTTTCAATGGAAACCCGACATGAGGATAAACCGTGGCTCCGCTCGCCTCAGATCTACCCTGCCTTAAACAATGCCGTTCTCATCCTCGTATCATCCCAAACCTCTATGCTTTCCTTTCATGCGTGGAGCACAACAGGAGGTTTTGTGTTCTCCTTTTGTTTGTGTAGGCGCCCTAAACCTAATGCCTGTTTTTTTCTCTCTTCCAAAACCTATGAGCTGCCCACATGCTCCTGATGTTCCTCAAGGTAGGCAGCGGCATCCGAAGATACCTGCTTTCCTTTCCATGTTGTGTTATTTTAGTTTTATTTATATACTATTATGGTTTTATTATAGTTTTAGTTGACTATAATAGCCCTGTTTTCTCAAGTCAATGTAACTCACAAGGTTTTGGGACAGAGCGTTAGTGTGACAAAGGGTGTGTGTTGCCCTCTCTGAACCCATTTGTGATGTAATTGCACATTAGATTCATTTGGCAATATTTAAATCTGCTGAACTGAATAATGAACATAAGTGAGTTTTAATATAAGCGATAATAACAGCAAACACAAGCCCTCCTTCCCCCGCCGCCCTCTGTTTCTGTCTCTAATCGTTTCTGCGCTCAGATGATTGCTTTCTGAAATGACCACTGCATAAATAATACCGGCTAAATTGCTTGTAAATGACACTCTGGGATTGTGGATATGAAATACAGGTACTTGATTCTCCCGATTCAAACAGAGAGCTTGCGGAACAATCAGAGATTATTCACAATTAGACACTGGAAAATTACAGAGCAAACACACACAGAGCCTCTGATGTCTGGACGACAACATGTTATGGAGGATTTATGAGCCAATATGAGTGATGTTTAATATAAGTTCACAATCTGTGATCCAACATAACTGCACTTCATTGAACAGGTTATTATAGCCATGCGATTTATTGCTCGTGTTTGTCTGAATGTTTATGCATGATGCCGCAGTCTCTCGTCTTAATGTCTCCGTGTTCTGGCTTATTGCCATACATAAATCCATATGTAAGATGTCATGGGTTGATGTTTAGCATTTATCTTGTATGAATAATATTTTATGGGGTAATGCACCAACTGATGTTTGTTTGTGATGTTTAAGCGATACTTTGAAGGGTTATTCTTCGCTTAGCTTTTCCCCTTTGAAGTATTTATGATGTTAGTTAGTGTTTCCCAGCCCATTCTCACCCCAAGGCGTCATCTAACTGACGCCTTGGGAATCAGTTTGACCATGCTTCAATATTCGACGTTAAAGGCACCCTTTAGCGTCAGTTAGTTGACGCGATCCCAGGGCGTCATCTAACTGACGCGTTACCCTTAGCGTCAGTTAGATGACGCCCTTCTACCCAGACCTAAACCTACCCGCGTCATCTAACTGACGCGTTACCCTTAGCGTCATCTACCTAGGGTTAGGTACTATCGTACTATCAGGTACTATCTAGGTACTATCAGCGTAGGGTACCTTTAGCGTCGAATATTGAAGCATGGTCAAAATTGTCAGTTAGATGACGCCTTGGGGTGAGAATGCGTTGCGTTTCCTGCATCAAAAACAAAATTTCATAATTTAGTTTTTCACTGCTACTCTCTCTGACCTTAATTGATTTTATTTGTTATGTGATTGACTTAACATTTGATTTGTTATGTGAACACTTGACTTGTTCACTCCAGCAGAAACCTTTGCTCTCTGACTCTCCTGATATCTGTGTACAATGTTGTGTGTTCATGTTTCTCTGCAGGTTTATGCTTATTTGAACAACAGGAGCAGAATCCAAACATATTTATTTCAACAAGTCAATAGCCAGAGCGTTCTGCTGTTGTTTTGAGATGTTGTTCAGAGGACCAGGAGTTATTTTGTAGCATTGATATACTATTTTTGATAATATTTTAAATGAAATTTTATTCAGTTTAAAGATTGTTTCAAAGCAACTTGACAGGGATAAAAAGAAAAATCAGTAATGCAAATAGAATTCTAAATGGACAATTAACCGCCATGCAGTCAAAATCAGTTTTGATTCAGTTAATTTCAATGAAAATGTGTGATGTCATCATCCAGCTCAGTTCAGTTCTCATCTAACAGTGTAAGTAAAAGCAAAAATATTGCTGAATATCAAGTGTCCCCAACTAAGCAAACCAAAAGGGCAACATTTGCGAGAAACCCAACTCCATGGTGGAGAAAAAAAACCTTGGGAGAAACCAGGCAACGCAGAAAACCGGCTCAAACTCTAGGTGTCGGAGCAAATGTTGGGTCTGTAACATAAACTGAGCTTAAATGACACAAAATGACATTGATTCCCATGTGTTGTGACCTAATGTCATAGATGTCAAACATGCAATGACAGCAAGAAAAGTTTTCAGTGAATTGCAACTTGGACTCTTTAGAGCTCGCCAGTAAAAATCTCCATCCATCCATATTTATTGTATTAATAAAAGCATTTGTTGTGTTCCACAGAAGAAAGAAAGTCAAGCAGGTTTGGAACAACATGAGGGTGAGTAAAGGTCTGTTCACACCAAGAACAATAACTAGGCTATATTAGCGTCCACACGGGGTTTATTATGTGCGCTGCAGTTGTCTTCTGCCACTTTAAATGCTCGAGCTCTGTAAAGCAGGATGGATTCTGATTGGCTCTCAATGTTTTATCATTCATCAGCTAGAATTAGTTTTGAAAGTAATTCCAATGATATTGTTCCTGTTGCCATTATCGTTATAGTTGTGGTGTGAACTCTGCTATTCTTTTATATTTAGTACTATGTCTTTATCGTTATCATCCTTTGTGTGAATGGGCCTTAAATGTTCATTTTGGCTGTGCAAAATCCCTTTAATGGTTGTTTTATTGGTGTTATGTTAAAATGTCTCTTACGGTTCTCGTTGTAGAGTAACTGGGTGAGGAGTGAACACTATATTTTCTAGAGGTTGTCATGTTAATTGCTGACTGATGACACTAAACACTAAAACCTAATGAAGGGAGAAGGTTTTCTAAACAGGAGATGGTGCATATTATTAACTTTTTATCTCTTTTTTTTGTATTTGATGCTGTTAATTTTTATAACTGCAGATGTTACTGCAGGCACAAGTTTGCAGCTATTGCTAAGCTATTTATTAAATTAAAAACATAAACTAATTAAACAGCATGCCCCAATTAATACACTCTCCATCCCATAATGTTTATTTGATATTAGGATTAGTGCGTCCCAAATCACAATACGCCAGCTTAGTGTAGTATTTTTAGTTTTGAAGTAATTAATGAATTACTTAATGAATCATCCCATTGCAATTGAGAAATGTGAGGCTAAAAGTTAAATAATAATAATGCAGTTTAAGTTAATGAATAGCTTAGCTATTATAATAACTTAGATGCAAATGCACATTTCAATGAATTAATGTAAGACATTTTATTTCATGCCATTGTATAGAAGTATGCAAATTTAATTGAATTAAACCCATAGCAGTCCTAAGACCAGTTCTGGCTAGTATACTGCATATGCCTACTGTATACTATGCTATATACTGACATTCAAGATTTTTTTTTAGAAAGAAAATAATACTCTTATTTAGCAATTACGCATTAAATTGACCAAAAGTGACAGTAATTGTAACAAAACAAATCTAGTTAAAATAAATACGGTCTTTTACATTTTTTTTTTTTACGGTTTCCTAAAAAAAAAAAAAAAAACTTTTAATCATAAGAAATGTTTCATGACCATCAAATCATCATATTAGAATGATTTCTGAAGGATCATGTGACACTGAAGACTGGAGTATTAACTGCTGAAAATTTTGCTTTGCATCACAGGAATAAATTAAACTTTAAAATATATTATAATTGAAAACTATTTATTTTAAATTGTAACAAAATTTCACAATATTACAGTTTTTGATCAAATAAATGCTGCCTTGTTGAGCTTAAGCATTTCAACAAAGCATCAGAGATGAACAAGAACACTAACAGACAGCTCTCTTCAAGTACGAACAAGAGAAGTTCAACTCTATTAAATAGAACAGTGAGGCCAGAAATAAAGTGCATGAAAACTCTGACTCGAGTAACTCACCCGCTCCTTTATATTCGGTTGATGTTGAATGTAATGCTGAAGAGCCTGAGGTTTCCTCTGGGCTGTGGCTTCAGGCTCGGTGGGTGCTGAGATGCTTTGCTGCTTGTGGTTTGTGTTCTGCACTGCATTACATGCACCGTCCTGTTGTGTCTGTAATGATTGTGATTGCGCACTGAAACAGGCTGTAATGTGTGACAGCTGGAACAGTTGTTCATCTAATAAACCAGATGTCAAATGATCTATGATCCGTCTTGCCACATTAAGCATAACTACAAACCCGTATGCCATTCCAGTTGCTCTGGATTAATTAAAAACATCGTATTTTTTAGCATTTAAGGTTTTTTTTTTCTTTTCAAAAGGTCCACTTATAAAGGTTTATCAAGGTCTACAATTTAGTTTTTCTTGACAGGCTGTTTTAACCAGTGTTAGTATTTATTAATATTTTGAAATAGCTTTTATTTTTATATGTTCATTTCCCTTTCAAAGTGTAACTTCGACGCTGTGTCTTGGTATTGACTCCATGGGGAACATCATCAGGTGTCTGAGGCACGTGTAAACAAACGCCAATAATCATTGGGAAATGGCAGTCCATGACCTGAAAGGTTTCCCAAATTACACGTCATCAGCGTTTTTGTCTTCAGGAGCTGCTTGTTTGTATGGGTGTAAAAGATAAGATCGACTCTAGAGTGAGCTGGATGCACTCTTAAGGCCATTGCACACTGAGTCTGAAATTCGCATCCGAAATTTTCGCATGTTAAAAAATAAATACAACCTCACGTTATGTCAATCACGCTTGCACGCTGCCTCCGAAACTTTCGTCCGTCATAAAAAAAAATCGGATCGGGTTCGATTTTCTGCGTTTTTCGCATCCGTTGCAAGCAGTTTGAATGGCGTTTTGACAGATTCAGAGCCACCGAATCGCGAATACGAAAAAACGCATACGAAAATTTCGGACTCAGTGTCCAATGGCCTTTAATGCTGCATTCGCTGTAAAAAGCTCTTTTCTTGCTTGATTTCCTCCCGAAGGATAAAAACTATGTTTTCATGGAAGGCATTTGACTCACAAGGGAGTTGGAGGAACTCGTGGCAATGCATTCGCAGTAGGAGGCTCTGTTATTGCTTGATTCTCTCTACAGAGCTGAGTGGCCCTGAGGGTTGATGCATGGTAAATTGAATTATTGGGTACGAAAGCTCCCCTATACTTAATTTACCTTTTCAACTATTGTTAAGTCTTGAAGTAGGGATATTGCTTCTCTTTGGATAAGTGCTCTACTGTGGTCCTGGTTTGAAAATGCTAATAATAATAAGTTTGCCTGCATCCCTCCTTTACATCTGTGGCAAACTATGGTCTAGTGCTAAAAGAAAAAGATGAAGAGCTAGCTATAGCGGGTCTTAAAGTGCCTTTCCTCAAGGCAGGGTATAGAGCTGCTCTTCCCCAGTTACATTGAGGTCTTTAAGTAGGGTCTAATCTTCCCTGTGGCTTCCTTAGGGTTTAAGAGCTTGTGTGATGTGAGTTATTGGACACACTGCTCTCGTCCTGCTTTCGTTTGCCTCCCGTTCCTAAAATAATTATAAGGGTAAGGATGCATGCTCCCCTTGGATGAGTGGCAATACCAAAGGTTATAGCCGGAGCAGGAGAATAAGGCTCAATCCCAATTCACCCCTTGCCCGATTCTTGTTGAGATCGAGGGGTAGGGCGAAGGGGAAGCGCTACATAGCCCTCGAAACAGAGATTTTTCAGAGGCACACTCCAAACGGAGGGCTACGAGAAAGTTTGCACAATGCATCGCAAATCACCGGCGAGATGGCTTCACAAACGGTTAAACATTTAGATTTAGCACCAGATGACACAACCATGCACTGTATTTACTCTTATAATAATAATATAGTCATTTAAATTGAGAAATTGTATAGTAAATTACCTTTCCGAATCAGAAAAGACATACATTTCGAGGAAGGAATGTTATAATCATCATGTTTCCTCAAAGTTAAGAGCAGCGGCGCTGATTGTCAGTCGTTGTCATGGAGGAATCCTGTAAAAACTCTGTAACGGCAGAGCCATCGCCGACGACTGATGACGTATCGGGTTCATGAAGGGTTGTTCCATTTCGTAGGGGAGTATTTTAACCCCATGGCCCTTGTAAATCTGTTTTAAGGGCCAAAGAGGTACACTCGAAAACAAGGGGTAGGGGCAAGGGGTGAATTGAGATTGAGCCTAACTGGTTACTCACTCTTGGTCTATACTGAGGTGCTAATATCTGAGGTTTGTAGCACCTTGCATGCTCCCATTGGTTGGTTGCTCAAGTACCCCTTAGGTTCATTAGAGCAGGGTGAATGGAGCTATGATGGGCAGTCCCTCTGATTCGTTTACCTCCCTCCCCAATTTTTGTTGGGTCTTGAAGAGGGGATGTATGCTCCCCTTTGGTGAGATGCTTCTAAAGGTCTCTGATGGTTGTAGTTGGAAATGCTCCCTTCGGTAGGCTTGTCAAAATGCTGGTAAGATATGCCGGACATAGCTGAGGATATGTTTCACTTTGATCTCTGCTCTTGAGGCTGTAAGGTGTAACAAACGGGACTTCCCTTGCTTTAACATAGAAGCTTGGTGATCTTTCCTAGTATTGGCTTAGTGAGTAACGCCACTATATGAGTCACAAGGTTTGCGCCATTGGGGTTGATATGCTTCTGATCCCGTAAATCCGTAAAATCAAGAGGCAGGCATTCCCTCAGCATCAAGTAGAGGGTATTGGTTCCCCATAGCGTCAATACCAAGAAGCAGTGTCAAAGTTTAATTTCCAAAGGGAACTTATCAGGTTACGACTGTAACCCTGGTTCTCTGAGAAGGGGAATGAGACGCTGCTCTAGTTTCCATACCTCGGACTTGTCTGCGCATCTCCTTCAGACAAAAGAGCCTTTTATACTCTCGTGTGACGTGATGGACTGTCGTCTACCAATGATTTTAAATGCATGTGTCTCAGACACCGGTCACGCTGATTATTATTATTATACATTTTATTTATAGGCGCCTTACATGACACTCAAGAACACCTTACAAACACGATAAAACAATCAACAATAAACAAATACTCATTATTACAGCCTGGATACCAGTATTAAAATGTAAAATTAATCACATAAAAGCCTGCCGAAAAGATGAGATTTAAAAACACGAAGACTTCCACTGTTTCGCACATCGTGTGGCAGCAGGTTACATAAATAAGGAGCTGCATGTCTAAAGGCTCGGGACCCCATGGAAGTAGTGCGAGTTCGAGGGAGAACAAGTGTGAGTGAAGAAGATGATCTTAAAGTCCGAGAAGGAGTGAAGAAGGTCAGATAAGTATGAAGGGGCAAGACTGATGGCGTTCCCCATAGCATCAATACCAAGACACAGCGTCTCCTTTCCTTTCTCAGGGTAAGATGAGAGTATGTCTACAACATAGTATGTCAAAATCATTTATTTCAAAAAAGCAATGATATCTACACAGTTGTTCATGTTGTTTTAATCTGATTTTCTTTCCTCTCAACAGGAGCAAGTTTCCAAGCAACGACAGTAATAACCTCGGGCTGTCAAGGTCCAAAAAAGCAAAATCATACAGGTTTTGAAAAACATAAGGGTGAGTAAATGATGACAGAATTTTTAAAGTATAATGTACACACACTCGCTCTCACACACTCGCTCACTCACTCACTCACTCACTCACTCTCTCTCACACTCACTCACACACTCACTCTCTCACACACTCACGCTCTCACACACTCACGCTCTCACACACTCACGCTCTCACACACTCGCTCTCACACACTCGCTCTCACTCACTCACTCACTCACTCACTCACTCACTCACTCACTCACTCACTCACTCACTCACACACACACACACACACACACACACACCACACACACACACACACACACACACACACCACACAACACACCACACTCACTCACTCACTCACTCACTACTCACTCACACACACACACACACACACACACACACACACACACACACACCACACACTCAATCACTCTCTCTCTCACATCACTCACTCACACACACACCACACTCCTCACTCACTCACACTCACTCACTCACTCACTCACTCACTCACTCACTCACTCACTCACACCACTCACACACACACACACACACACACACACACACAACACACACACACACACACACACCACAACCACACACACACACACACACACCACACACTCACTCTCTCTCTCTACACTCCAATCACTCACTCACACACACACACACACACACACACACACACACACACACACACACACACACACACACACACACACACACACACACACACACACACACACTCTCACTCACACTCTCACTCACACTCTCACTCACTCACTCAATCACTCACTCAATTTTTAGTGTGATTGTAATTGTAATTTTTAAAGTCAGTATAAGTCAGCCATTCGTATGATTGTCCTGAAGAGTCTAACACTGTGGATCTGTGATAATTTCAAAACATTAATCTGACAGAAATTAACAGTAACTGATTGCAGTTCCATTTGGTGCAATAGATGCACAGAAATGATGACTTCATGTATACACCGTTAACTACCCCATGACTCATATCATTTAGAAACTGCCTTGAATTTAACCAGAGAGAGTTTGCATTAGCTTTTACTCACGACGGTGTTGTGTAATATTAGAATATTAGATGTCGGCTTTAGTGTGCAGTGACACACACTGCTGCTGAGGAACATGTTCTGATGTCTGAGCGTCACACAGATCCAGACGCATGAAAGTCTGGCAGTTGATGAGAGACATAAAATGCAATTAATCAATAAATCACCAGTGATGAATAAATCTATGTGGAATATGGGAAGTAAATATGATTTTCTAAAACATGTTTTATGTCACATAGACTTCAGACGTTTGGGGTCAGTCAAATTTTCGAAAGAAGTCTCTTATGTACAACAAGGCTGCATTTATTTGATCTAAAACACAGTAAAACAATCACTGTTTGAATATTTTCAAATGTTATTTTATAATGTGATGGTAAAACTGAATTTTCAGCATCATTACTCCAATCTTCAGTGGCACATGATCCTTCAGAATTGTCCAAAGAAACATTTCTGATTATTATCAATGTTGAAAACAGTTGTGCTGCTTAATCTTTTCAAAGTCCAAAAGAACAGTATTTATTTGAAATAGAAATCTCTTGTAACAGTATAAATGTCTTTACTGTCACTTTTGATCAATTAAATACATACAAGTATAATTTTCTCAAAGAAAAATCGTACCTCAAACTTTTGAATGGTAGAGAGTATAAGAGAGAAGTGTGTTTGCTAACACACACACACACACACACACACACACACACACACACACACACACACACACACACACACACACACACACACACACACACACACACACACACACACACACACACACACACACACACACACATCATGACTAGCAGTTTTGACTGTATTCAGAAAAATAGCTCTTGTACTGCAAAGCCCTGCATCTGTGTTTCTAATCAAGATTCACTCACTCAACAGCCCAACTATAATATTTCATAACTGTGAGTAAGTATTTATGAGACACTAGTTACCCTCTGGACATACTGTATGCGAGTGGATTTGGATACATATGCTGCGATCAAAGCTGAGTTCAGAGAAGAACACAATGAGAAAACACACACACACACACACACTTAACCTTGTACATGCTAAACGCTTCTGGATCAGATGAGGTCTCTTTACAGAACCTAAAGTGCCGCAAAGCACCATTAGAGAAGCTTTATTTTAAAGAGTTAGCATAGGAGTGTGTGTGTTTTGTGTGTGTGTGTGGTGTGTGTGTGTGTGTGTGTGGTGTGTGTGTGTGTGTGTGTGTGTGGTGTGGTGTGCGTGCGTGCGTTCGTGTGCGTGCGTGCGTGGTGCGTGTGCGTGTGTGTGTGTGTGTGTGTGTGGTGTGTGTGTGTGTGTGTGTGTGTGAGAGAGAGAGATTAATAATGCACTAATGCCCAGTTTTTCTTAATTAATATCTGTCACCACACAGATGTGAATGAAGAGTGAAGGATATTCTTTTAATTATTGAAGGAGCAGAAGAGGAAGAGAGAGATGATCTCTCCTTTATTAATGAGGCTCCGATACCGACTAATAGAAAACATGACTAACGTACTTTAGATTAATCTACTGTACATTAAGACCTCTAGCTTCAGAATATGTAATTCACCCTCAGCATTATGGATGAATAATAGATTATGCTCTCGTCTTTGTTTAATGGCACTTGAGCCTTGGCTTTCCTTATGCTGCGGTTTTGTCTTTCTTTATTTAGTTCATCGTTGAAAGTCTGCACACAGTGAAAGAGAAGAGCTCACGTCTGTCTGGAGGATTTTAATGTCCAAAGTTGTTTAGGGTTCTGTGGTTGTTATCAGTTTTTTAACAACTGATGACAAACTGTTTTTCGCCATTTGTTTTAAAATGCCTTTTAAATTCCAATCCAACTCCAGTCCATCCATCCATCCATCCATCCCTCCATCCATCCATCCATCCATCCATCCATCCACCCATCCATCCATCCATCCATCCTTCCATGTATCATTCGTTCTATGGATTGAACGATATATAAATAAATAAATATATATAATTATTTTGATATATAATATAAATTTATATAACGTATTACATGTTTATATATAATATATATGAGTACACTCTAAAAATGCTAGGTTGTTTTAACCCAAATTTGGGTCAAATATGGACAAACCCAGCCATTGGGTTACATTTTTTTTTTTTACATTTTTAACCCAATGTTTGAGTTTGTTCATATTTTACCCAAAATTGGGTTAAACAACCCACCATTTTTTAGAGTGTACTAATTAATATGATATTTATTATGCATTTATATAATATATATTATATATTATTTTATATAATTATGTATATAATATATTAAATGTTTATATATATTTTATATGAATATTAATGAATATTATATTTTTTTATATTTATATAATAAATATTATTGTATTAAATTAATTTAATTTTTAATCTCCCTTTTTTCATTTATTTTTGGGGATTTCCCAAAATGCATTACCTTTGTTGTTGTTGTTTTTTAACAGCAGTTTACAATGTTCTCCCTGTCATTTCATTTCAATTCAATTGTACTTCCTGTTTATCAATTCAGTTCAAATTCACGCTCATGAATTCTTCATTTCTGAAAGTTTGATTCTGAAATCACATCTCTTTGTTACCTAACCCACCGTGACTTGTTAATTACTTAGTTTGCATGTATGCACCCTTCTACTGTTCTCTTCCTGGAGGTGTACATTTCTACCATGATTTTGTCAGACTTTTATGGAAAGTTTATTAATTCTAATAAATAAACCATTCTGATTCCACTTAACAGTTCTGTTTACAAAAATGAACACCAGACAAGGTAACAGTAAGAACGGTAAACATTCACATTAATTAACACAGATGGACACGCTCACGGTGGATTAGACAACAACCACAAGATGTGAACAAGAATCAAGTACTTTCACAATAACAGACAAAGCAAGAAAGATTTGAAAGTTAAATACAAAGAGGTGACGGGTTCAAAGTCTGTCTGTCACTTTCTCTGAGAAACTGCGCTTTTTATTTACCAATTATTTCTTGAGGAAGCAGCTGCGGTTCTGTTCATTAATCAGATGCTGCGTTGTTTCTCAGTCGGAGTCGTCTTGCATCACACAGGTGGAAGATTTTCACTTTACACACCAGCGCATCTCTTGAAGAAAGTGGAGGTGAGCTGAATGAAGAGATGACCTTGAGATGCACCAGATCTGCTTGGTAAAATGATAATATACAAGTATAATGAATGTAGTTTCTTTGTCACTTAAAAATAGTCAAATCTTCTCTTCAATTCTCTTCAACTTCATTAGCGTCTCACAGGAGACGGATCACATGATCTTCAGTGTCTTCACTCCAATTGGCAGTTGCTGCGCTGCATCACCGCTCATTTGCATGAGGTAAGACTTTTCTCACTTTCTCTTTTGCCCACATCACCAACAGTTTCACATTGGCATTCTCTGTAAACCCTATAGGTAGTTGTGTGTGAAAATCCCAGCAGTTTCTGAAATACTCCGACCAGCCCGTTTGACACCAACAACCATGAAGAAATATCAAGAAACATTCCCCATTAATGCAACATGCCGCCAGCTTTAATGACAATGTTCATAATAAAGTGCCGTTTGCATGATTATTCCTCAAGGTGTTTCAATCTGTAGAGTAAATAATTAATTTTCCCATTTCAGTGCCATGTGTGATGTATGATGTTTGGCAAAGGTGATTCCAATGTGAAGTTTCCTGCATGAGAAGTTTTGGGAAATGTACTTGAATCTAAAAGCATATGTAGAGTAACACAGAGGACAGCAGATGATATCTCTTACCGTTCACTGTTTATCTGAGAGTAATTGAACAGCTGTGGGGATTTAGCACTAATAAGAGAGTTAATGAAACATCTGGAAAATGCAAACATGTTGCACTCCCGCTGTCTGATTGTATAGCTTTCAAAAACACATATCGATGCAACAGACAAATGACCAAATAAACTAAATAATGCATATTCACACCCATAATTCCTACCACATCTGCCTGGGGTATTGAACTTCTTGACAGTATTGCAAACGCAAACACACACACACACACACACACACACACACACACACACACACACACACACACACACACACACACACACACACACACACACACACACACACACACACACACACACACACACACACACACACACACACACACACACACACACACACACACACACACACACACACACATATACATATGTCTGAGCAGTGATTTGTGCTAATAAATGCTGCAGTGTTGAGAGACGGAGCCACAGAGGGAGGGCAGCACAATTGACCGTTCGCAGGCCCCTCCCCCAAAACGGCCATTGTCCAATCACACATCATAGCAACCGTTACTATGTGAGCAGCTCCGTCAAACATTGACTCCAAGCAAGCTGGTGAAGCAGTGCGCCCACTGCGTTTGTAAACCGGACACTAGATACTCCGAGAGATTGTCTGGAGGAGTTGTGTTCTTTTCGTTCCCAAAGCCGAAAACACAACGTGAACGGTGCCTACGATGGATAAAACAGTGTGGACGGCCCCACTCCCAGTTACATGTGTCGAACATGGTTCACTCGCGAACAGCGTGCATGAGACTGACACACTGAGATTAGTCAAAGAAACATGGAGAAAGCAGGTCAAGAGGATCCACAAAGGAAGTACGTTTTCTAAAGGGTTGTTGTTAACGTGATATTTTCGGGGGAAATGAGCAGCAGTCACTAGCAGTGCAGGACCTGTAGACTACAGTTTAGAAGAGTGCACGCTCGCAACGGGGAACGCATGAAGCTTACTTGACAACATCAGTTCATATAACGTAATCAATATCGTAATGAATAGAAATAACCTTAAATGTATGGTTATCTGCATCTTTCCGTCTCTTATGTATAGTTACTTTTTAAACACGAAAATCGGATTCAGCATGACACGCAAGCGGTTGCCGTGGTAATGAAAAACCTGCTTGTTAAAGCGAATGTATAATCCTGTATCTGAGGCAAAATTACTAAATATGCAGCGCGAATTATATATTTCTAACTCCAAACAATTGGCGACTGAACCAGCGTATTAAATCTTCTTCAAGGCTGTAATTTACTGGTTGCATTTGAGGTACAGGTCATGGGGTTTCTCAGATTTCGCTTGAGACCGGTATATTAGCCTCAATAGTAGTCATGTCTCCTTCATTGCGTATTTTTATATTTTGAATATATCCCTCCACTGCATACTGTAACCCATTTTGCCTCGATCTGGAGGATATCGCGGAGGTAATTGCTCGAAAAAAGGTCACTGACACGCACGGGTATACCTCTTTCATTCATGGCAATCTGTGGCGCTGGTCGTGTTTGACCATTTGTTTGACGGGCGTAGCAACAATAACTAGGGGGCGTGGCTTTTGCGAACGGTCAATTGATTTTATTTGTCCTTTCTTGTTTCCTTGTCTTGCTCTCAACGTCTGAAGTAGTTTCTGATTAAGTGATGATGACTAAAGCAACTTCCCACACACACACACACACACACACACACACACACACACACACACACACACACACACACACACACACACACACACACACACACACACACACACACACACACACCAAAACACACTCTCTCTCGTAATAGACATTGTACTCATGTACTGATTGTGTAAGAGTGGATTGGATGTGTGTGTGTGTGTGTGTGTGTGTGTGTGTGTGTGTGTGTGTGTGTGTGTGTGTGTGTGTGTGTGTGTGTGTGTGTGTGTGTGTGTGTGTGTGTGTGTGTATACACGCATACACACAATTCTAAGATATAATAACGATATGCAACTCAACCATTTATAATTCAAATCTACTTAAAATAAATATATTACATTACACAATTTTTGTAATATTTTATTTATATTAAAGTATTACAATGAATATACATATAATATAAATTAGAAATATACTATAAAAACTAGAAACTGATAAGTTGCCTGGTATGGTAAAGATTTAAATATATATAATAGTTTAATAATTTAATATAAATAATTTAATACTTAGTTTTGAAATAAATAACTATTTTTTAATATTAATAATTATTTATTTTTTAAATGTTTTTAAATATTATTTATACCCGATAGGATTTTAGCAAAAACATCATATTTATCATTGTGTACAGCATATGTGTTGAGCAAGTAAATTATTATTAATATCTTTTAAAATGTATTATTTAATAAAAAAATAGATAAGAATTTGAAAAATTCTTTCGGTTTTTCATTCTTTTGTGCAGTAACTTTATATTTAAATAGATATTGATATTAATGGATTTCAGATAGATTAGGTTAATTAGTTTATCCAAAAGCCTGGAATAGGACAAACATGAAACACTTGAAATAGACTGAAATGTTTTCATCTCTGTTTTCCAGGATTTTTTCCAGAATCCTCGCTGACTCTCTGGACTGGATTAGACATCACGTGAATAAAACAACGTCGTTGATCGCCAACGGACCGTGTGACCTCAGAATGTGAATCCAGGTCAGTTCCCAAATGACGATGGACTAATTAGAGGTTTGGCCAATCAGAGCTCAGATTCCATTGGACAATCGGCCAATTAGAGTTGAGGCCATATTGTGTGAGCCAATCAGATTTGGAAGCCAGAAGGTTAGCTGGAAGGTTGTTGGAGATAAAAAGTTTTATAGCAAAAGCGTTTTACTGCACAGAAGCAACAGTAATAAACAAAAACAACAGCAACTCTTTCACCTCCTCCACTTCTATAAAAACAGCCGGCTTACTTTGGAGGTCAAAGCAAGTGGAGAATAAAAAACAGGACATAAAATGTGTAATCTCTGTGAAGCGTTTTGTCGCCAGTGGCCGGGGCAGCAGAGATCTCTGGTAGTTGGAGGATTCAGGATTGCTTCTTCAAATCCCAGTTGGGAACCCGGAAGGGCTTGATTTAGCTGTTTGTTCCCGAGTTCTCACGCTTTCTGTGCCTCTCCGCTATTGTGCCCTTCGGCAAGGCACTTAACTCCAGAAGTTGGGTGCAACGACACGTCTGTGATCGCTCTTCTTTCCTCGTTACGAACTAAAAACATTCCCAATGCATTGGCTGAGGGAATATATCAGTATATGACCACAGAATAACTGTATAACGGAAATATTCGGCTCCATCTTTGATTCTAAAAGACAAGAACAATCACAACAGTTGATTTTACAGTTAAAAAAAAAAACATCAGCTGTGGTTGCCAGAACTTTACCATAAAAAAAATGGTGGAAACATTTTAAGTTTTACAAAAGTGGTGCAGAAATTTCACCTCTGGTTTCCTCAAGATTTTCCTATGGGGTTTTATGATGTGTTTTTTTTTTTCAATTTATGAGGGAGATTAGATCTGTGTTAAACATAACTTAACGATATGTTTTGTTATGTAAATGTAATTAGTTACTGTACTTATCTATATGTACACCATAGTTCATTTAACACTGGGGATTTTGCTGTGTAACTTTGACTGGTATCAAAAATATAAACTTTTACTCTCTACTTGACTACATTTTTGAATAAGTATATGTACTATTTACCCCAATACATTTGTGATGAGTGATGCATTAACTTTCAGCTAAAAAAACAAGTGATATCTGAGGTATATCTTGTGCGTTTTGCCCTTACTCGTCTGAACTAGTCAACTTTATGCGAATACGAGTGCAAGTTGTTCCAGATCTGTCTGAAATTCTTTCTTCTGCTGAACACAAAAGAAGATATTTTGAAGTATGTTTGTAATCAAACAGTTGACAGGCCCCATTGACTTAACATTTTTTGGGAGAACTATCCCTTTAAGTACTGTTAAAATTAAAGGACATTTACTCAAGTCGTACTGGAATTGGAGAATTTGCTACGGTATCTGTACCTTTACACTGTAAAAAATAAACCGTAATTTTTACAGCTGTGGTTGCTAGAACTTTACCTTCAAAAATACGGTAACAACTTTATTGGTTTTACAGACTTAACTTAAAATTCACAGTAATAAACCGTACTTCATTATCTGATATAACGTTAATTTACAGATCTTTGATCAATCAAAGTCATCACAAGCAACTCTTCCACAAGAAAAGTAAATACTAAAATATAAGCTGTTAAACACACATAAAATTTTAAAAATGCAATAAACATTAATTTATCAACATTAAATGTAACATAAAACCCTAATGTACATAACTCATTAGAAAAAAAAAAAAGAAAACTATGAAGAACTTTCTGTTAACCAATTAACAGTTTTTCACTGTAGCATTTTTACCGTTAAAATCACGATCATTTTTTACAGTACTTATGTTTTTCAGGTACTAACCTCTGCACACATGACACTAAAATAATACAATAAACATCCATTTAACAACATAAGATGTAACCTAATTGAAAAAACAAACAAACTGTTATTTCAATGAAAAACCATGTGAAGATTCACTCAGGGAATTTTTTCACTGTAAATTGTACAATTCACCTCCAAAAACTGTACATGTATGCACCTTATTAGCCTATATCTTAGAGGAACTAAACAATTATCAGGTTTTTGATGTACTGTAGCACTTTATATTCTTTCCATTCAAATTATGATCTTTTTTACAGTGTACATCCATTATTTAGTGTTTGTTTGTGCACGTGTACATTATTTCTTCATCTGATGAGAAAGGAAAGTAGCTGTGTAAAAAAGGGACTAAACAAACTAATAGAGGCTTCGCTGTCCGTCGGTTAGATCTTCCACGTTCTCATTAGAAAGCAGGAGACGCACTCGCTCTCTTCACACAAGAGCCGATTGGACAGTAATTCTCATTTCCAATTACTCACCAACAGAGAGAGAGAGAGAGAGGGAGAAACAGTGGAGCTGTTAAATGTTTCTATTGTCCATGCCCTGAAGATCAGAACCCTATTACCGCCCTGTCCCTGCTACGAACTCGCAGAAAGCTTCCTGCTGAATGACAAATGAGCTCAAGCACTCGAAACGCTTCCCTGAACACTCACCTGAAACTTCAACACAGAGAAAAAGAACAAAAACCCTCCTCAGGCAAACACACCAGACCTATACGTTCTTAATAAATGTTCCTGATGTTATTGTGCACGATTCATTGGGGAACATAATCATAATCTGTCATTAAAATGGAAGAACTTTCTCCACCTCTTAAATACTTACAAAACATAATTTTTACGGTAAAAAAACAGCAGCTGTGGTTGCCAAAACTTTACCGTCAAAAATATGGTAGCAACATTATTGGTTTTACAGACTTAACTTAAAATTTACAGTAATAAACCGTAATCTTCCACAAGAAACTTACAGAAGCTGCACAGTGTCATTCACACAAACATTAAACACCATCATGGTAACACACATGAAATAAAAAAAATGCAATAAACATTAATTTAACAACATTAAATGAAACATAAACCCTAATGTACATAACTGATTAGACAAGAACTAAGAAAACTAAAAAGAAATATAGTTATTTCAACAAAAATACATCAAATGTGAAGTGTCACGCAGGGAATTGTGGGAATGTCGGTTCCCCTTCAGTCGCTCACGTTCGACGTGACGTCGACGTGACAACGTTAGGGGATCACTTCAGGGAGCCCTATCAACTTCGAGTGTCTACAGAACAAGCCAATGAACGTTGGCGTGCGTGAAACGCGTCACGCGCCCCGCCCCGCAGCGCGGGTATAAACAGGAAGCGGACGCACGCACTCATTGTCTTTCGCTTCGGAGCCGAGCTTTTGTTTTGACTCTGAGACTGCTGCATCGATCGTTGAAGACTTCAAAGAGAGTACTCTGTTCCAGTGCTGGTGTGACGGCGCGATCAGCGGTGGCCGCGAGCATTACAGCTCACAACTGCTGTTTTCACAGCATTGCTTGTGTGTGTGTGTGTCTGTATGTGTCGGTCTCGGTGGGCGTTCCTCTCGTGAGTGTGTACCCCGATTACACCGCGGCTATCCCTGGGTGCTTCAGCACTGAGAGAGTTATTTTTTCTCCTTATATTTTTTGTTTTCAACTAAAAGAGCAACACAAGCGTGACGCTGCGTCCTTTTCAGGATGACATTCCGCTTGTGCGTTTCTGGGTGCGGTCGTTCCCTGGCTTCAGCAGACGGCCACAATTGTTGCCTCTCGTGTTTGCATTCAGCACGCTGAAGCAGCTTTTGTGAATAGTTCATGTTCTCATTGCGGGAATATGACTATGGTAGCGCTTAGATCAAGACTCGCTTACCTCAAGGGAGGTGCAGTCCCCTCGCATATGCCCAGATCTAGTGTTTATTCTGGACCTCAGAATAGACCTACTTTTGCGCATGGTCAGGGTGATCTGAGGATTACCGTGAGGGCTTCCCCGCCGAGGCAATCTCCGTGGGCCCCTCACGCCTCTCAAGCGCTGCCGCCGTTGGAGCCCCCAAACGAACGCGCTGGCCCCTCTCGTGGTCAGCCAGCCGTGTCCTTTGGGGCCCCACCTGACGATCAGATGTCGATCGCAGCATCGGAGGGGGAGCTTCAGTCCTCTGGAGATGAGGATTCGGCTGCGTTACCCCTCTCTAAGAGTGTGGCGTTGCCCGAGTCAGATCCAGAATGGGCGGCTATGCTTTCCCGGGCCGCCGAGAAGGTCGGGCTTGTGTGGAACCCTCCACCACGTCCCGAGCCTTCTCGGTTGGACGATTGGTATCTCGGGGCGGGCCGTGCTGGTTCTCAGCGCTCCGCCCCAGTGCCATTCTTTCCTGAAGTGCATTAGGAGCTTACTAGGACGTGGAAGGCGCCGTATAGTGCCAGAAGCTGCCTAGTGGCTCCTCCCTCCTCACCACCCTCGACGGCGGGGCGGCTAAGGGGTATGTGGATGTTCCCCCGGTGGAGCGTGCCGTCTCGATGCAATTGTGTCCGGCGTCCGCTTCCTCCTGGCGGGGCAATCCACGCCTCCCGTCCAAGGCTGCAGAGCCTGTGGACAGGCTGCTTCCGCCCTCCATGCCATAGCGCTTCTACAGGTCCATCAGGCCCAGGCGCTCATGGACATGAACGAGGGTGGTTCTGACCCAGAGCTCCTCCGGGAGCTCCGTGTGGCAACCGACCTCGCTCTCCGAGCGACGAAGGAAACTGCACGTTCAGTCGGTCAGGCGATGTCCACCTTGGTGGTCCAGGAGCGCCACCTCTGGCTCAACCTCGCGGATATGAGGGACACCGATAAATGTCGGTTCCTGGATGCCCCTCTCCCCAGGTTGGGTTATTCGGCGATGCGGTCGAGAGCTTCGCCCAACAGTTCTCGGCCGCCCAGAAGCAGACGGAGGTCATCCGACACATCCTGCCCCGGCGGACCGCTGCTGCTCCCACCGTCCGGCAGCTCCTCCGTCCGCTCGTCGCCGAGGTCGACCTCCTGCGGCGTCCTCCGCTCCCGCTAAGCCTTAGCAGCAGCAGCCACCATCCAGGCCTCGGCGTGGGGCAGGCCGCAGGAAGTTGACCATGCCCGTCCAGCCCGCTGCCTAACCAGGAGGCAAGCGCAGGTACTAACAACCCTGAGACGGGCGACCCAGAGTGGATCAAGTTGCTCTTTAGGAGGTGGTGAAGGCACCGCTCCTTCCCCCGGTGGAGGGCCGGGTGGAGAATCTTGTTTCCTTTTTCTGTTCCGCCACTGACCCACGGGCCAGTGGTACCCTCATTTTCAACTAAAGAGCAATTCTGAAACCTCTGGGTCCCAAGAGGGCACGCTTGGCGGTCGACGACGCTATGCCTTGTCACCCTCGAGCCCCTCTTCTTCGCCAGCGAGCAGCAGTGGCTGTGTTCTGGACGCACTGACGCTTCCGCACACTCACTCTGCCATTCGACGGAAGCAGGTACGTGTTGCACCACACACTCAGACCCCACTCCGGGCCGCTATGCCGTCCGAGTCGGGTCCCTGCATTCCGCCGCACTGCCCCACCCCGGGTACGTCTGTGGTGCCGTTGGTTCCGCTTGCGCGGTGTCTGGGAGCCTGGCTAGTGCTTCCCAGCCCGTCTCGCTGGCTCATCCGTACTGTCAGACTCGGCTATGCGATTCAGTTCGCCCGGCGTCCCCCTGTATTCAGGGGCATTCTGTTCACCCGTGTTCTGGCGGAGAGTGCCCCTGTGCTCAGGGCAGAGATCGCAGTCCTACTGGCGAAGGACGCGATCGAGCCGGTCCCTCCAGCCGATATGAAGACCGGCCTCTACAGCCCGTACTTCATTGTACCCAAGAAAGGCGGTGGTTTATGGCCTTGGACCTGCGTGTCTTGAACCAGTCCCTTCAACAGACTGCCCGTTCAAGATGCTTACGCAGAAACGCATTTACAAATGCATCCGTCCCCAAGATTGGTTTGCAGCGATCGACCTGAAGGACGCGTACTTTCATGTCTCGATTCTCCCTTGACACAGACCGTTTCTTCGCTTTGCGTTCGAGGGACGGGCATATCAGTACAAAGTCTTACCCTTCGGGCTGGCCCTGTCGTGACTGGCTTATTCTCGCCCAGTCGAGAGAGCAGTTGTGCGAACACAGGGACATGGTGCTCAGTCACCTCAGCCATAGGGCTTCGGGTCAACTGGGAAAAGAGCAAACTCACCCCCGGGCAGAGGATCTCTTTTCCCAGTATGGAGTTGGACTCGATCAACATGACAGCGCGCCTCACCAAGGCCCGCGTCCAGTCAGTGTTGAACTGCGTGAGCACGCTCAGACGCAGAACAGCGGCTCCACTGAAACTGTTTCAGAGGCTCCTGGGGCATATGGCATCTGCAGCCGCGGTAACGCCGCTCGGATTGCTTCATATGAGAACGCTCCAACACTGGCTCCGCGATCGAGTCCCGAGATGGGCGTGGCAGAGCGGCTCGTGCCGGGTCCAATTGACTCCGCACTGTCGCCAAACTCTCAGCTTGTGTCGGACCCTTTGTTCCTGCGGGCAGATGTTCCCCTAGAACAAGTGTCCAGGCATTCTGTGGTCTCCACGGATGCCTCTGCCACCGGCTGGGGGGCCACGTACAACGGGCATGCAGCTTCAGGTCTGTGGACGGGGCCTCAACTGCATTGGCACATCAACTGCCTCGAGTTGTTAGCAGTACATCTTGCATTGAGCCGCTTCAAAACGCCGCTACAGCGCAAGCATGTGCTGGTCTGTACGGACAGCACTGCGACCGTTGCGTACATCAACCGTCAGGGTGGTTTACGCTCCCGCCGCATGTCACAACTCGCCCGCCATCTCCTCCTTTGGAGTCAGAAGCATCTGAGGTCGCTTCGTGCCATTTATATTCCTGGCCTGCTCAACCGTGCAGCCGACGAGTTCTCACGGCAGCAGGTGCTACCGGGAGAGTGGCGACTCCATCCCCAGGTGGTCCAGCTGATTTCAGGCGCTTCGGGAGCGCACAGGTAGATCTGTTTGCCGCCCCGGACACGTCACACTGCCAGTTGTTCTATTCCCTGACCGAGGGGACCCTCGGCACGGATGCTCTGGCACACAGCTGGCCCCCGGGCCTACGCAAGTATGCGTTTCCCCCAGTGAGCCTTCTTGCACAGACCTTGTGCAAAGTCAGGGAGGACGAGGAGCAGGTCGTGTTAGTTGCGCCGTATTGGCCCAACCGGACCTGGTTCCCCGAACTAGTGCTCCTCGCGACTCCAAGCAGAGGATGGCCCACTGGATAGTGGATGCCATCGCCTTGGCTTACGAAGCCCAAGGCGTGCCTTGCCCGCCCGGGTTGGGAGCCCACTCCACTAGGTGTGTCGCTTCTTCTTGGGCGCTGGCACACGGCGCCTCGCTGACAGATATCTGTAGAGCTGCGGGCTGGGCGACACCTAACACGTTCGCTAGGTTTTATTGCCTACGTGTTGAGCCGGTTCTTCCTGTGTGCTCGCTTCAACCAGCCGGTAACACCGAAGTTTCCGCTCTTGTGTCGGCTTGCTGCGCCACTCCCCTCCACATGGAGCAGATACGTTCGCTTTTTTGCTCCAGTCGAGTTCCCCACTCTGGCGAACCCTGTGAGTTCCTCCGCACCCCTCCGGCAGTCGGACGTTGCGGAGCGTCCGACGCCAGGCCTAGTGCTCGTATGCTTGTGTAACTTGTGCTAGGCTGGGTTCCATATGTGGTGATCCCTGCGGCGATCCCATATGAGTATTCTTCCACGACCAGCTCCCTGCGGTGAGCCCGTGTCTTTCCCTTGGCAGAGTCCGCTCTGCCGTCACTGTCTGGTGTAGCCTCCCCCTTCTCAGGCTGGAGCCACCCCAGTGACATTACATATGTTGCACTGCCCTTCTGGCCAGTCCATATGTGTATTATCCACATGTTACCTCCCTTCGGGCAGGATGTGGCTTCCGCAGCGTACCTCTCCCCTGGAAAGGCACGCTTTCCCAGTGTTATCCAAGAGTTCACGGTGTGGGTATATGGAACAGCAGTTGAACTCCCTCTACGCAGATTTCCGCCCCAGCAGTTGGGGGTCTGAGAGTCTTGCGTAGGGCGCTGGATGTGGCAGCAACCGATGGCGTTTTCCATGGGATCCCCTAACGTCGTCACGTCGACGTCACGTCGAACGTGAGCGACTGAAGGGGAACGTCTCGGTTACTGTTGTAACCCTCGTTCCCCGAAGGAGTACGGCCGTCACTATCTCGGCTCCTCAGCGAAAAACAATGAGTGCGTGCGTCCGCTTCCTGTTTATACCCGCGCTGCGGGGCGGGGCGCGTGACGCGTTTCACGCACGCCAACGTTCATTGGCTTGTTCTGTAGACACTCGAAGTTGATAGGGCTCCCTGAAGTGATCCCCTAATGTCGTCACGTCGACGTCACGTCTCCCGTTCGCTCCTTCGGGGAACGAGGGTTACAACAGTAACCGAGACGTTTTTCACTGTAAATTATACAATGAGTTGTTCTTTTTCACTTTCAAAAAATGTAAATTTAACGGTATTTTACAGTAAAATTACATTAAATGTACCATTAGATCTATCACTTACCGTATATAGTGAGGAAACTTCTATTAGCCAATTAACAGTTTTGCACTGTAGCATTTTACCTTCATTTTAGCGTCTTTTACCGTTAAAATCACGATTTTACAGTGTGGGACATTCTTCTAAACTTCTTTTAAGTAATATAGGTTTTAATAACAACATGAAGGTGAGTAAATGAGATGCACTACGGTTCAAAAATTGGGATCTGTAAGATTTCCTATTACTTTTAAAAGGGAAATGGTATCATTTCATCACCAAGGCTGCATTTATTTGGTCAAAAACTGTAATATTGAGATATATTATTACTATTCAAAAGAACAGTTATTTCTAATTTAATAAAGTATAATTTATTCCTGTGATCAAAGCTGAATTTTAAGCATCATTACTCCAGTCTTCAGTGTCACATGATCCTTCAGAAATCATTCTAAATGATGATTTTCTGCATTATTAATGTAAAAAAAACAGCTGTACAGTGTTCAGAAGAACAGCATTTATTTGAAATAGTAATCTTTTGTAAAATTATAAATGTCTTTATTGCAACTTTTGAGCAATTTAATGCATCCTTGCTGAATAAAAAAAAAAAAAATCGCACTGACCCCAAACTTTCGAACTATATTGTGTTTTCTGGAGCCATACAGTAAAACCAGACTGAAATTTAAATGGCTATTATCATCCCAGTTTGATGTCATTGACTTCAAACATGTTGTGACGGCAAGTTTGATGTGAATGTGAGCGCAAATGAGATGTAAGAATGTTCATCTGATTCTCACACAAAGCTGCATTTTTACAGAAGACGTTTTTTTAAATGCAGAGACTGTTTTCCCATTACGTTCATGTGCGTAAATTATGCCATTTTTGCCATCAAATCATAATGGATCAAATCAAGCCCTGCATTACATTATTTCCCATTGTCTGTTGTAAAAGTATGTCACATTACAGAAGTTGAATGCACTGCAGATTGCATTTCCGATTGTCTTTAAAGTATCATTGAAACACTGACATAGTAGTTAAAGAGTGTCCTGTGGAATTTCTTAATTCTGTCGTGTGTTTACGGTCACATCCATCCAGTGCTGTGGCTGAGGGTGATAATGCTCATCACAGTGATTGTGTTCACACCTTCACAGCAAAAGCAAGCGTCTCGGGGATCAACACACCGCGATCAGACGCGTGAAACCCCGAGGACACACACAGGACACACACATGTCAAAGGAAATGTGTGTGGGTGTGTTTGTGAACTGTAATGACATTTCAGATCCACATTTGTCCAAAGCACCAGCCAATATCTAGTTAAAGGAGGCTTGCAGGCTCCGTTTCACGTCTCTGGGTGCAGTTTTTTCTGTAATTAAAATAAAAGGAGAAATTCTATATTTATCACTCGGTTCTTAATACATTCTGTGGTCAAATATAATAATCTGAAACTATATAATTGGCCATTGCTCCAACTGATTTCCTATACAGTGGCCCTAAAAAGTTGTAAAAAGTATAATACAAAAAATCATCTGCAAACAAAAGATGAGCTTTTCTAACAACTTAGAAAAGCAATTATTTTTAAACCACTTGGTCTCAAGGTCATTTTTTATAGCTGTATGTCATATCTGTAGTCCAACATATTAACTATGAACATTACACAGTGTCCAAAACATTTTTGGATTAATTTTGAACAATACATCTCTAATAAAGTTCACTGAAGGCGAGTAGAGTTGAAGAACCCAAGTGCAGTTTATTCAAATAAACAAAAACTTGACTTGAACTAAGAAAACTCACCAACAGCAGTTACAAGGAACAAAGCTAGGCAAAGAAACAACGAAACATGAGGGATATTTATACACAGACTAAAGTGCAACAAGAAAAACCTGAATCTAAAGAAACAATGAACCAATCAGAAAGTGACACAAGGAACAAAGTACCAATAAAAACAAGCCAAATGAGCAGGGCAAGCACGTGACAGGATCACATGATTGGGTCAAGGAAATCACCAGGCTCTTGTTTTGATGCACATAATGCAATGCAAAGACATGCACACATTTTTAATTAGCTTAAAGTGTACCTTTGTTGATTTTCCACCCGCTTTATTGTTCAAATGTAGTCTATGCAAATAAGCAATGTCTACTCGTTCTTTGTGTTACCTGTACTGAGAAATTCATGTTTATTTGTCAGCAAAAGTCTTTTGACAGCTCCAGGGCTTTTGTGAAAACAACAGATAATATTTCTGCATTCCTGTTTCCCCGCCCATGAACAGTCGGATCGTCAGAGAGTAGAACAGTTATTTATAATAGAAAAGTAAGTTTATCACTGAAAATTGTATTGTACCCTGTCTAGTCTTTTCTTTCAGTTTTCTCCTTCCGTTTGCCTAAAACAGTGTGTTCGTTGTCATCCAGTTTGAAACCCCAGTTATGGCATTCTCTCCATATTTATGATTCTTTGCAGCTTTTAGTCACTGCCTAGAATGCAATAGATCCTTCACTGGAAACCAAAAGTAACTCACTCCCGATAAATGTTTTTTTCTTTGAATTCGTGCACCCAGGAAAAACACAAGTCGACAGCGTTATGACTAAAAGTTTGCTAAGAGCTATGTCCTACTGAAGCAAGGCGGTATTTGACTCTGGTTAAGCGTACCCATAGCAGACTGGTGGGAGTGGCCTTTGAGATGGCAGCATGCCCAGTGCATTATGGGTCTTGAAGTTTTTCTATCTATTTGGCGAGAGGAAAGACAACAGCTCTTTTTCTCTGGTTTCTCCAGTCAGGTATACTGATTTAAATTTTTTCCGACATTTTTTTCCATTTTGCCAGCGGTGAATTACCCCTGTAAGTGTAGAAATACTTTTTGGGGCCTAGTTTCAGATCTCATTCATAGACGTCCCTTTTTAAAAGGTTTTAAAAAGTGTGTGTACACTGAAAAAAGAAAAAGATTTTCTCTCAGAGAAATTTTTTTTTGTAGAAAGACTGAAATAGTATTTTCTTGTAAAACATACTCCAATAATCTGTTTTATTTACAACTTACATTTTAACTTACAAGTGTCCATGGGAAGGGACATCAGTAAAATGTAATTCAATTGCTAAACGGTTAAAAAGAAGTCAAGGTGGCAAGAAAGTTATTTGTACTCAAAATCAAACAGAAATAATCCTCTGAGGCGTTCTCCTCGCACGTCAGGCGCAAAACACAAAATAATACGACAATGGGAAAAAGATCTCTCTCTCCCTGTCCCAGTTGTGTAGGGCACTTATATCCGTCTCTCCGTCAATCACTAGAATTAGAGACAGGTATTTGTCATCATTTATCGCTCGTCTCCGCACTCGTTCCCCCGCTGCAGACTTCGCTTTAAAACTCCCTCCTCGCCACAGAATTCAATTAATACTCACTGAAAATCTTTTGTGAAGGATAGGAAATCAAGACACACAGGATTCATGTTGCTGACAACAAACGGCATTGGCTCTCGCAGCATGTCTTGCAGTGGAAAAGATTAGCACCGAAAGTTTGAACATCGAAGAGGTACGACAGATGGCAAGAGTATTGATATGTATATGAAGTATTTGAAACTTTAGTTTCATAGAGTATCAGCTACTGTTATGATGCTGTCTTGTCATTGTAGAGAAAAGAGCAGCATGAACATTGTTGAGGACAGCACTGGAACATCACGAAGGTGAGTACTGTAAATGAGGACTGAATTATGCACTCTTAGGCCATCTTTACACCTGGTATTAAGATGCGTTTTGGTCAATCGAATTATAAGTAGATGAGGGAGAAACAGTTCCATATACACCTGGTGTTTCAATCCGTCTGTTTTGTCCACTTTCAAACACTTCTGTCCTGATTTCTTTGAGAGGAGGGTCTGTGCGGGTAATGTATGGGCTTTTTCAGATCTTTCAAACTAATGGACGAAATACATATGAATGCACCCGGACCCGGAGACAACTGAAAAACACACGGAGAACATCAGGTTTAGTTTCTGCTTTGACAGCCACAAGACCAGCCGAACACTGAGTGTGTGTTAGAAATCAGGAATGGTGAGAGAACATTGTGATTGGTACATTTTTCATCTTCAAACCAAACTTGGGTCTTCAGTCGAGAAAGTTTAAATCCCGTCTGTCTAGAGCTCTTCTCATAATGTTACTCATTAGGTCAGTAGACGGAGAGTAGACGGTCTTTTGTGTGTGTGTGTGAACACACTCGACCACATGAGCGTTTACACTACGAAAGCAATCCGGTCGGATGTGTTTTCGACTACCTCTGGAAGAGGGCAAAAGTGGACAAGCTCAAAGCGTTTTAGACCCCGTTTACTCCTGTATCTAGTCTAGTGTCGTCCACTTGTGATCCGATCGACCAAAACACTTATCTTAATTCCAGGTGTAAATAGGGCCAAAGAAATGTTTCTATATTAAAGGGTTGTCAGGTGCTTCATATATAGAACCATTCCCATCATGGGATCTTTTCATGGATTTAGTTTTAATGAATACATTTTATTTTAATTATTTTTTTTAATTTTAATTTCATTTAATAAATAAATTTCTATTACTATTTAACATGAAAGTATTATGCAGTCATTTAAGATATTCATCCTTATATAAAACCATTTTGGCATTAAGAATTCTTAAATAATTATGCATATAATTCTTAGAATTCATAATCAAATAAAGCTTTAGTGCAGTATGTAAAATATAAAATATAAGCAACTCAATTTAAAAAGTGTTTTGCAAATGCATTTGGAATATGAGACACATTTAAATGAACTATAAGCAGAGCATTACAGAGTGTCAAATTGGCTTCTCCTACACTCAAAATTCTTACAAAATTGCAGTATGCCAAGTGCAGTGTAATAAAGAAGTTGTGAGTTATGAGATGGACTTTTGCCGGGCATAATGGGAGTTAATCAAATTTCCCAGCTGTGGTTTCTAGTGTGATTGGTGTTTGTTTGGAGCAGACCTCGGGCGATCGCTCATTATAAGAGTTCAGTGTCATTAAACACTCTTGGTTTGGGTCAGAAGTTTCTCGGGTTTAATTCGAGACTGTAGATGGAAGTCTGAGAGTCCATAATTGACAGTAGAAATATAAATGAACTTTCAATGACTTGATCTAAAAGTGAGACAATTTTTAATAGGCCTACTTTTTTTTTTTTTTTTTTTTTGACATTTTACTATTTTAGCAATTATAAGCTACACAAATATCCAGTATTATTTTAGTACAATTTTCAACAGTTTACAATAAGATTTCATTTTTGTTTTTTAGCATTACGTTAGTTCAATTAACATGAAATAACAATGAATTTCTACATTTCAGAATCAAGCCGGAAGTTTTTGCCTCGACACTTTTATGAGTAGGCCTACTTTGAATTCAGACATATTTCTTTTGTCACACACTTTTTTCGTGTAATTATATGGTAGGGAAGTATGCGATTTCGGATGCCCTAAACACTTGTTGAAAACATGCGCTTATGGAGTCACAATGACGTAAATGTAGGCTATACAATTGACAAGGACTTAGATGTCCGTCCTGCATATATATCCACAACATATAGAATAATGTAGCCTATATACTCTTCGCTGCAGAGAGACTGTCGTGTTAAAGTGTGATCCGTTAAAGTGAGCTAGCACCATCTCACATCCATCTCTTTTCCCGCTCCCTCTATAATGCATGAGATCTGATGAATGTCTCACGAAGTCCCCGTTTCATGTTCTTCAGCATAAACATGGCCGTCTACAGGGAACCACGCCTGAACTCCCGATGTTTCTCCATCTGTTTAAAGATCGACGGGAGCTTCAGCCCTCGGCGCGTTCACAAGTGCTGTTTCTCGCTGAGAGTTTCAGTTTACCTGCGAGGGAAGAGACATGTCATTAACCGTTCGAGAGCGCGAGACTGATGTGGAAGGCTAGCTTATGGTGTTTGTTCCTCCATTAAAAACTTCTCCAGATGGAGAAGGAATCCGAGACTGTCATTTACCTCCTCTTCGCGTCTTCATTAGTGTCTTCCGCAGGATTTCCAAACGCACTGGTATCTTCATCAACACAAACAGTTTGAGAAGTGTTCCTAATGTGCTGAGTCATTTGCTGAGGGCTTTTCTGATTCAGTCTGCTCGTGTTCAACATTTGTAAACTCACACAATGAAGCTGAGCCTTATTATTGAATGGCACATTTACATACTGCCAGCCAGATCCCCGCGCGCTGTTCTATAATTCATGTCATGAAGTTAAATGGCATGCGATGAGATTTAGACGTGTTGTTAGGGAAGATTTCTCACGCTTGCTGTAGTTGAACTATTGATGAGTTGCTAACTACATTGAAACTGACAGGAGACAAAAACAATTAGGGTGACAGCATAAATATGCTACGAATAAAACAAAAACAATGTTTATTTAAAAGGTGCCCTGTGTCATTTCAGCCAAAAAATCCATTCATACTCCACATTCCATACCAGATGGGGGCAGTATACCTCCAGAAAGTGAGTTGGTCTACTCTAGAGTAACAAATGAGAAACGGCATAGTCTCTATGCTCCGCCCCTACCTTCACAACGACCCTAGCCATAGCCGAAGCCGAGCCAACTACTAATAGAGGAGGTTTTGACTACAGAGGAACGTTGGTGGATGTCAAGTGATTTTTAAATATGACATCGTCAAGCTACTCCCCTTCACCTTTACCAGTGAATATGTTCATATTCGTTTTGTTCATATTACATTTTTATTGTTCGTTTGAATTACATTAATTTGACAGACAGCATTCGCTGATGTTGATAAAGCTATAGCGCCATTCAGATTTGCCAACTCTCACGAATTCACCATGAGACACACGCAATTGACACTTTTCACACGCTCTCACGCCACACATCAATTTTGTCACGCAAAGAGAAATCGCAAAGCAAAGAGGACACGGAGACCGACAGACTAGACAGAGCAGGTTAGTTATGATATAAAAAAAATCTCAGCTCTCAGATTCTGTCAATTTTATTACGCAATTCAAACAGTAAATACCGTTTTGGCGCTTGTAAATGTTTGTAAAAAACATCAGATCCCTAGCGCACGTGAACCGATCATCTCCACTAGCTACTAGTAAAAAAACACGAACACTGATGAAAGATACAGCAGGCTACAACTTACAAAAATGTATTCCTCATACATAATATCGACCAATCATTTTTTTTAATCAGCGTGCAGAGGTCAATAACATAGCTGGAGAACAAATATGTCAGATTTACCTCAGGAAAGCAATTAATAAACATAATATAGGTCCGCTCTCTTCCCTGAACTGAAATGTAGAAGTGGGCTGTACTTTCCACACGATTGACATCAGGTTCAAGCATAGACTCTAAAAGAAATGGACACAGCGTCCCCATTGATTTCAACCATAGACAGTATAAGAAGTGGACAGAGCCGTCTCATTGGAACTCAGTTGAGACAGTTGAAGCCCATTTTTAGCGATTTTTGAGCACTTCCGTTCCTGACGCACAGACTCAAACCGACTCAAACTAAGCTTGATGACGTGAGCAACCTGTCTGACAGACGTAAATCTTCTAGTAGCTGTGCGTGAAAATTGCCAACGTTAATCTTGCAGAGACGGGGAACTTGAGCAAAGAGTTCTCATACCGAATTATTTCCAATTCCCCAAAAACGTTGTTGAAATATTTTGCCCCGTTGCTTTTATGGACTCATTATCTATGGGCTCCTCCTTTGACGGGACGTCCCCCCAATTGCCTGTGAGCTTCTCCTCCTGTCTGTACGGTAATTTCTGTACAGCGCGACAGAGAGTCGAGTGGTTATGACGCAGTCGTTAGCCTGTTTTTACAAAAACTGTTTTTACGGGGCCATAATGTAACATAGAAGGTAATGGAGCCCTTTATAGATTGTCGTGTTTCTTTAGAAATAAATAATGGACAAATGGAGTCTTTAAACGCCTCAGATGTAAAGTTATTCGCTGTCAAAGTGATGCCAAAATGAATGGGAGTCAATGGAAATGCTAACGCAAGTGAAGTTCTGCTACAAGATGGCGGCACCCGGTCGGCTTCAACTTCCGGTCGATGAATTACCCCCTTGATTTCAACGGAGAAGAATGAAGCCCGATTATTGCACTTCCTGTCTGATGGCTGAGCGACTGCGCAGGATCAAACTGAGCGTGACGACAGTCTGATAGTTGTAAATCTTCTAGTAGCGGTGGCAAGACAAATCTGAATCACCTAATTCCTCAAAAACATTGTTGAAATATTTTGTCCCATTGCTTTTATGGACTCTCTATCTATGGGCTTCTCCCTTGACTTTATGCCTCTATGTCCCCCCGATTGCCTCATAGACAGTAAAAGATTGCATGCGAGCTTCTCCTCCTGTCTATACGGTAATGTCTCTATTGTGCGACAGAAAGTAGCATGGTTATGATGCAATCGTTAGCCTATTTTTACAAAAAACTGCTTCTATGGGGCCATAACGTAAGATACAAAGTAATGGAGCCTTTTATACATTGTCGTGTTTCTTTAGAAATAAATAATGGACAAATGGAGTCTTTGGACGCCTCAGATTTAAAGTTATTCGCTGTCAAAGTGACGCCAAAATGAATGGGAGTCAATGGAATGCTAACAGCAGGTGAAGTTCTGCTACAATCGCGGCTCCCGCGAGGCTTCAACTTCCGGCTGATGGATTACCCCCTTGGGTTCAAGTACGCCCACAAGCCATGCGAGTTATTCGTGTATTGCAGTTTGTCTGCTGGTTTGTTGCCGGCATACTGCCTCCCATGGCCGAAACTGGTATTATGACACCTATCGGGACGTGGCTAGTAATTCATTTAAAAGTCATTTTTGAAAACTTGTCATTTTTTTAATGACATCATCGCCCTTATTTCTTCTCATTCTTTTGATGCATTAGTTTTTTTTGGAATTTGTACCTCAATTGTTACACATGGCACCTTTAACTAAATATTTAGTTCATTAAATGCACAGGACACAGTGATGTGCAGGGACTTTGGATTATGGAGCTGAACTATTAAACTGAGCTTTTTGATGAAATTGATTTGCTAAAACAAACCTTGCAGCTGACATTATTTCCCAAAGCTATTTAAACGATAGGAGACATATTGCATCCATTCATTGCATTTCTGTCATGTTATGGTTCTTGTTGGACGTAATAGCTTGATAGTGTAAAATCTAAACTGTTTAAAAATTGCTTAAATATGTACACAACACTAGCATTCAAAAGATTGGGATCAGTAGGCCTACTTTATTTCAGTAGCTGTATAATGTTGTCTTTTAATGTAAAATATTTCTTGTCTTTGTTGATTGAGTTAGTTCTTACCTTGTGTACTTCCTGTTGTGCTTTGTCTGCCTTATTTACAAAAGCTGACTTTTTGGCAAATATGTCACTTGTTATTTGAGCTTCTGGATCTTATTATTAGATTCAAGGGTTACATCAGTGTTTAGCAAGTGCACAGAGAACATTTCAGTTCATTTACAGGAACTAGTCTTTAGTAGCAATAAAATGTTCATAAAAAACTAAACTGTACTGTTGCAAGAGACCTTGAATAACATTATTATGGTTGTGAAGACTAAAATGTCATTATTTAATATTGTTTTTAGTATTATTATTACTTTTATTCATAATCAGTAGTATTATATCTGGATTATTATTTTTATATACATTCATAATCATTTGTAATCATTATATTTTGTGACAGTTCTGAGAGACTTTGGGTGGTAACTACATGGGTTAAGGTTAGGTTTAGGGTTCAGGGTTTATACCTATTATTACCCATTACTATAATAAGTACATATAGGGAACAGGACTGTAAAATAAGTGCTACCATTATAATTATACTTCTGGTGGGGGAAGTTAAATTCTCATTTACATGAATATATATGTACACAAAATTCTGGACATGGATGGAAAAGACGCTAGTAAAAAGTGTTCGCTTAGTTGAAGAATAGCTTCTTATCACCACCGAGAGCAATCAAACACTGACCGACATGACAGGGGTCTGAGATCCACAGAAAACAAACTAACTAGACTGAACTAGATTAGAAGTGAAAATGGAAAACTCGAGAGCGCTGTGAGGTCGCAGTGAGTGTTCACCTGAGCATCTTTCTTTTTTGGAAACCAGGTCACTCTATCCATCAAACACAGCAATAAAGTACCAGAAGGAGAGGAGATAAGGTGAAGGTTGGTGTGTGTCTGTGTGTGTGTGTGTGTGTGTATGTGGGTGAGTGGTAAAGTGGTTTTACGAAAGTGTGTGTGTGTGTGTGTGTGTGTGTGTGTGTGTGTGTGTGTGTGTGTGTGTGTGTGTGTGTGTGTGTGTGTGTGTGTGTGTGTGTGTGTGTGTGTGTGTGTGTGTGTGTGTGTGTGTGTGTGTGTGTGTGTGTGTGTGTGTGTGTGTGTGTGTGTGTGTGTGCAGATCTGTGCAGTGGACTGAAGTAGAGAAAGAAGGAAAGATGTGAAGATGCTACTCGTATCATTTCTGCAGTATGTGTACTGTGTGCAGTATGTGAATGTAATGTTTGCATAGAATAAACGGATGACCTGCTGCATACAGTATGTGAAAATGTTCAGTGTGAAACAGAACTTTGTGTGACATACGCTATCTCTCAATGCAATGCAGTGCACTTGACCTGAACTTTAAATGCGAGTATGATGAATGAATTGGAATCGTCCATGAATTTTTAACATCTTGGCTATACTCTGAATGGCTTGAATACTGTATACTATTTTTAAGTATTACTTGTGGATCTTTTATTATCTTGAAATTAAAAACCGTGATATTTCAATTTTTATTCAACTTTGTGTAAAAACTGTTAGGAGTCAAATCAAATAATAAAATAGAGACTGATTTAAAATGACAGTCATTATTAGCCTTTGTTCATTCATTTATTCATACTGAAAATTAAAGGCCAAATTGAGCACTTTGTATTGTAAGATACAGTACATAACACAGTGTGCTCAGTGTAATTTTTATCAAATATACTTCAGTTCGTCATGCTGGTATTGTAAGCCATCTTTTTTATACATTATGTCCACAGTATACATCCTAAGGCAATACCGAATATTGACTCGTTCTTGACTAATTATTTTATTAAACTGCCATCGGTTGAAACATTTTCATCCAAAGTGACAACTTTTATTTGCACAGAATTAAACATGTATTGTAATGAGGTCATGTGACAACAAAGTAGCACACTACTGTTTTAAATATTTATCATTGCATAATGCATTCTGTTGCACATACTATATTTAAAACACGCTTTAAAGACAGTATGTGTTGAGGCCGGTTAAGTGATGCAAGAGTTCAGACTTTGTACAAAAAAACTCACTCAAATAAACATGCAATATAATGAGATCATGTGACCTCACTGTAGCATGAAATGCGTGTACAATGCATTCTGTTTCAGATACCCTTTTATTCAAAATGTTTTTGAAAGAAGTCTAATTTTGAATGAATAGAAATTTCAAAATAACAGCATTTTTTTTAAATACTGTAGAAATCCTTTATAAACATTATAAATGTATACTGTCACTGTTGATCATTTTAATGCATCCTTAAAAGTATTATTTTTTTCTTTCAAAACATTACCTTATTGTCCCCAAACTTTTAAATGGTGTTGTACTAGCGTGCGTTGCAGTTTCTGCACAGTATTCCTTGAGGAACACAGCATGCAGCCTATGAGTGAGTTTCCCACAAACCTCTGCATGAACCGTTGCATTATTTTTAGAGGCGGAGAGTTTGGGGAATTTCATAATCAAGCGCTTGTGTGTACAGTGATTTGATTTGGTTTCACATCACATCATTTTACAATACATGGGCTAAAAATTAATTTAACCATTAAGATGAATTAAATGCGATTTATTGTCAGCCAAGAGTTTCATAAAAACAACAAAATCCATTTATAAATAAAATAACCAATGAACAGAATAAGAATAATCATAGATGGAGCCTCTGTAGCTTCCCCTGGCAACAGATTAGCATGGAAGTTTCTCAGGCCCTGTTTACACCTGGTATTAAAACACGTTTTAGTCGATCGGGTTAAAACAAGTGGACGAAGGAGACACACTTGATCCCTTTTGTCCACTTTCAAACACTTCTGTACTGATTTCTTCGAGAGGGCGTCTGTGAGGGTAAATGTCTTTTGATAATGGAGAAAATAAGCTCATGCAATTTACATATAAAAGCGCCCAGAGACGACGGAAAAACACACGGAGAACATCAGCTTTAATTTCTGCTCTGACAGCCACAAGACCAGCTGAACACTGTGTGTGTTAAAAATCAGGAATGGTGAGAGAACATTGTGCTTGGTGCGTTTTTCCTCTTCAAACCAAACTTGGGTCTTCAGCCGACAGTTTAGATCCCATCTGGCTATCCTCTTCTCATAATGTTCCTCATTAGGTCAGTAGACGGAGAGTAGGATTGTGGCTGTGTTTTCGACTACCTCTGGAAGAAGTCAAAGCTGGACAAGCTCAAAGCGTTTTAGACCCCGTTTACTCCTGTATTTAGCGTCGTCCACTTGTGATCCGATCGACCAATCCGCTTCTCAATAGCAGGTGTAAACGGGGCCAAACTCAAACTATTTTCTCCTTCTGCTGCTTCTGATGCTTTTAGAAGGAAAAGCTGCTCATAACTTCAGGTCCAGAATCCATTCTCTCCATAATACTATTGGCGATTTGGGAAATGATCCAGTCAGTGTGTATGCATGTTTGCTCTCTGCAGAGCATCAAATGTTTCTATTTTCAACCTGTTTTTTCAGCGTTAAGCAATGTGCGCAATGGCCAATCAGAGGTGTTTAAAGTTAGCCTGGCTCCGCCCTCCTACGTACTTTCGCTCAATTTTCATTTTCCTTCAGTACTGCGTCTGGGATTGTGCTGTAGTCTTTGGTTTTCTCCGATAAATTTTTTACCGGGCCAATCAGCGAACAGAGGGAGTGTCTGAGAACGATGACGTTGATGTTGTGCGTTATTTTGAGTTGTAGTTCAGTAATTGCAGCGGAAAAAGATGCGAGCGAAGCCATTCGGTCCGTTGTGGCAACGCTGCCGAATATCAAGAAGTTAAAGCCGGAGCAAGAACAATCTTTGCTATGTTGTGGCCCTCCTCCCCACGGGGTTCGGGAAAAGTTTGATTTTCCAGCTCGCTCCATTAGTGGTGAATGACATACATGTATACGTCACGACCAAACGTTAGCGATTGGTTATGGCAGATCCAGAGTGACTCTGGGCAGATCCAATAGTTTTAGACTTCAATAGAGTTCCCGCCTACAAGGAAGTTAACGCTTGTCAATGGAGCGGTGCCAGACTCGATGTACAAATGAGATGTACGAGAGTTTGGCGGGACCAGGCTAGTTTAAAGTACCTGTGAACCGGAAGTTACAACCGACTTTATTTCAGTGTTGTGATGTATTTCCAAGTGAAACAGAATATTGAATAGCGGAGAGGGTTTTATTTTAGCTCATTTCATCTCCATCCCTCGCTCATAGCAGAATGACATTTATGGATATTCAACTTAAAGGGATTGTTCACCCAAAAATGAAAATAAGCCCATGATTTACTCACCCTCATGCCATCCTAGGTGTATATGACATTCTTCTTTCAGGCAAATACATCGGAGTTATATAAAAAAATGTCCTGGCTCTTCAAAGCTTTATAATGGGAGTGAATAGGTGTATGTTTTTGTAAGTCTATCAAAGCGCATCCATCCCTGATTAAAGTGCTCCACACTGCTCCGGGGGTTAATAAAGATCTTCTGTAGCGAAGCGATGCGGAAGATAGTTATTTTAGTCGATAAAGTTTGAAACATGGTGTTGTGTTTGTGAATCATTGTGATATTGAGTATGTCCACTAGAGGGCAGTGAAGTCGATATACAAGGAACTGTGTGTGCGAGCGGGGGAGAAGAAGTGAAGTGCTGAAAGATGATGTTCCGTTGACTGATGTTTGCTACATTAAATACAGACGTTCGGAGTTAGTTTTTGTTTTCATTCTTTTACATCCTACAACACCACAAATTGGCGACGAGGATGTCTGTTAATGTTCCAGCGCCAGCGATGTTTTTGCCCTGTCCGGGAGAACCATCGATGCCTTTTGATATGTGGCTGCGTATGTTTACTAACTACCTGCTGGTGATTAATGCGAGGGGGGATGCTTGGCCAGACATCCGCAAAAGAGCCACATTACTACATTGCCTGGGACCGGAGGGACAGCGGATATTTTACGCTCTACCAGAAACAGGTGACACTTATGCCTCTGCTGTTAGTGCACTAGAGAAACATTTTACGCCCAAAGTCAACGTTGTTGTCGAACGCTATGCATTCAGGAAGCGAGCTCAATTTCCACATGAGACTATTGTGCAATATGTAGCTGCCTTGCGTGCTCTTGCAGCCACCTGTGGTTTTGATGACAAATCAGATGACATGATACGTGATCAACTACTAGAACGCTTGTTGAGTGACAGTATTAGAGAAAGGTTGTTACTGGAGTCAGACCTAACACTGGATACAGCCGTAACTCTTGCAATACAGATGGAAGCTGCTGCTGATCAAGCAAAAAAAAATTACTTCTGACAGAGGTGTTTTTGATAAAGGAATTCCAGTACAGACTGTGCACTCTAAATCGTACAAAACCACAAACAAACAGCACTACCGCCCAGCTAAGCCACATGCTGCGACCGCGACCACTTCGTCTCCACGCAGATCTTGTTTTAGGTGTGGTTCTGACAAGCATCTAGCTAACTCCTCTCAATGCCCTGCTGTAAATGCCCAATGCAAGTCTTGTAACAAGAGGGGTCATTTCGCTCGGGTATGTCGCTCTGTTCCAACCAGTAAAGTACATGAGGTGCAGTTGCCTGATGTGACTATATTGTATACAGGCAATATTGATGAGCATGCTCCAAAGAGACTGTTTTGCAATGCTACCATCCACACACCTGCCTCTGCTGCCAAGGAGATACAACTTACTGTAGATACAGGGTCTGCGGTCTCTATACTACCACACCATGTCTATAAACAATATTTTAGCTCCACTGCTTTGTCTCCACCTTCCGCTAGACTGGTGACCTACACACAAACACACATTCCAGTACTTGGATGTCTCAATGCCCAGGTGTGTGTAGCAAATTCGAGCACTTCCGGCACCTTCTTCATAGTAGAGGACGGCACTGCATTGCTCGGGATGGACTTAATCAGGAATCTGCATCTCTGTATTAATGCTGATACGGTTACCACCTCAGACGCAACGCTAGCTACTCCTGTTCTGTCCACAACCACTGCTGAAACTCCCGCTGCCCCCCTACCTGAGATAGGGTGTGTGAAACAGTTTGTGCACAAGGTTAAAATCGATCCTACAGTTCAACCGGTGCGCCAGAAACTGCGGCGTTTGCCATTCGCAGTTAGGGATGCTGTTTCGGCCGAAATCGATCGTCTGCTGCTGGCTGGCATTATAGAAGAAATTGATGCTTCTGCTTGGGTTTCTCCCATTGTGGTTACAAAAAAAAGAATGGAGGCATACGGATGTGCACTGACCTTCGTGAACCAAACAAGGCTGTGATCACTGACTGCTACCCTTTGCCACACGTCGATGAGCTTTTCTCCAGCCTGCGAGGTGCTACTCTTTTCTCCACCATCGACCTGGCCAATGCGTACTACCAGGTGCCCCTCCACAAGGACAGTAGAGACATTACGGCCTTCATTACGCATAAGGGCCTATTTCGATTTCGCCGGGTTCCATATGGCCTGGCATCGGCCCCATCAGCATTTCAAAAGATGATGACAATTATTCTGGAAGGAGTACCTGGTGTCCAGAACTACCTAGATGATCTAATAGTTTACGGTGCCACTACTGACGAACACGATCAGACGCTCCATACTGTCCTGCAAAAACTGAAAGAGGCTGGACTGGTTCTGAACAATGAAAAGTGCCATTTCAGAAAGACCACACTGCGCTATCTTGGCCATGTCATTACTGCAGATGGTATTTTGCCTGACCAAGAGCATGTTACTGCCGTACTGCAAGCTCCAGCACCATCTGACGCTGCTGCCTTACGATCCTTCTTGGGCCTTGCTTCATGGTACTCAAAGTTTATTCCGAATTTTGCAACAGTGGTGGCTCCCATGCGCGAATGTGGCAAGGATAAAGACACTTTCACATGGTCTGAATCGGCTCAGACCAGTTTTGATGAAGTCAAGCAGCTCTTAGTGTCCAGCTCTGCCTTAGCCCTGTACGACCCCTCCCTTCGCTCAGTGATCTCGACCGATGCTTGTGATTATGGACTGGGTGCAGTGTTCACACAAATTCAGCCGGATGGTACAGAGAAACCGGTAGCGTTTGCTTCACGTACACTTACAACGGCAGAGCGTAAATACTCAATAGTGGAAAAAGAAGCTCTTGCCTGCGTATGGGCTACAGAAAAGTGGCGAACGTATTTGTGGGGCCGACGCTTTACTTTGCGCACAGATCACCAGGCACTCACAACCTTACTCACTACCAAAGGGATGAATAGGGCTGGATTGCGCATTGCCCGCTGGTCAGCACGTCTGCTTTGTTTTGACTATGATGTCATTTACAAGCCAGGTTCACAGAACTATACAGCGGACTGCCTTTCACGTCTCCCTCTGCATGTGCCAGCGGATCCTTCTACAGATGGGGAACCTGAACTTGTGGCTCTGATTTCTTCAACTCTGAGTTCCCTTCCAGTCCCTGACTTTGAGAGTGCTTGTTCCTTGTGTTCAGAAATGGTGGCTCTGCGTGAACAAATTAGCCGTGGCTGGCCTCCGTCTATACGGGCCGTTGCCCAGAATCTAATGCCCTATTACAAAGTGAGGGATGAGCTCTCAGTGTTGGGCCATTACATCTTCCGGGGTTCCAGATTGCTGGTGCCTGTTTCACTGCGTCACACACTGGTCACCCTGGCCCATGAAAGTCACCAGGGGATTGTACGCACCAAACAGCGTCTGCGTGACCTTTACTGGTGGCCTGGTATGGACGCTCAGGTTCAGACCTACATATCTGCATGTGCCCCCTGTCAGTCTAACGACAAAACAGCTCACACTCATCAGGCTCCTTTACAACCTGTTCCACTCCCTGACGGCCCTTGGAAAAAATTAGGCCTTGATATTGTTGGGCCATTTGAGACTGCCATTCCTGCCTGTCGGTATGCTGTGACATTGACCGACTACTTTTCAAAGTGGCCTGAACTTGCCTTTTGTCCATCTGCCACAACGGACAGTGTCTTAGACTTTCTGAACACCGTCTTCAGCCGTCATGGCAATCCTGAAAGCATTATCACCGATAATGGGACACAGTTCACATCAGCCGCCTTCGCTGACTTTCTCAAGACCCGGGGTATACACCATAACAAGACATCTGTGTACTACCCTGCAGCCAATGGAGCTATTGAGAGGTTTCACCGTGCTCTGAAGGGCTGCATACAGACAGCCATTCTGCAGTCACAGCCGTGGAAGGACGCTGTGACCAACTGGCTTCAAGTGTATCGCGCGACACCCCATGCCACTACCTTAACCTCACCCTACGAACTGCTCTATGGACGTAAAATGCGTACCAGACTGGACATTTTGCCAATTGCTCCGATGTTGAATTCATCTGTCCGTGACACTGTGGAGAGGAAACAAGCCAAGATGAAACGGTACACAGACATTAAGCGGCATGCTTGTATTCCGTCTTTTGCTCAAGGGGAGAGAGTGAGGGTCAGAATTCCTCGCTTAGTCCCTAAAGCACACCCCAGGTTCTCTGGTCCGTTAACAGTGGAAAAGCGTGTGAGTCCAAACACCTTTCTGCTAAGTGATGGGAAGAGATGGAATGCCACACACTTGGCTCGCTCTCATTCTGTGCCTGAGAGTAGAGGTCAAGATGTTACACCAACGTACACACAACCCGTTCAGGGTACTTCAAAACAGCCACGTCTTAGATCCAAACCTAAGTGGCACAAAGACTATGTAATGTAACTGATCGAGATTGGGAGGGTTAAGTTCTTGGTTGAACTAAACTGTGAAAGAAATAATCTTTAAAAGTGTTTTGAGTTCATGAAGGTGGAATCATTTAATTTGAGTGGTAAGGAATTTTGTTAAAGACTCTTGACTGCCAGATGTTAGTTATGTTAATTCTAACTGTACCTTCTTATGTAACTACTGTTGCCACCGTTATTGCAATAATCTTATAATATGAAAAGTGGTTATTTACTCAAGCAGTGTTCTTAAAAGAGAGGGAATATGTTGTGTTTGTGAATCATTGTGATATTGAGTATGTCCACTAGAGGGCAGTGAAGTCGATATACAAGGAACTGTGTGTGCGAGCGGGGGAGAAGAAGTGAAGTGCTGAAAGATGATGTTCCGTTGACTGATGTTTGCTACATTAAATACAGACGTTCGGAGTTAGTTTTTGTTTTCATTCTTTTACATCCTACAACACCACACATGGGTATTTTTCTTACGCGAAAAGAAAATGAAGGACTTCCAAAGACATACACCCATTCACTCACATTATAAAGCTTAGAAGAGCCGATTGTATTCGACTGAAGAAAGAATGTCATATGACTTCAGGGTGATAAATCATGGGCTAATTTTCATTTTTGGGTGAACTATCCCTTTAAAGGTGCTAAATGTAACTTTTCTACTAAAATGAATCCTTTTTTTATTGCCTGTGTGTGAAGGGGTTGTAATCACACATTACAATGATCCACTTGTCGAGTTTTGCTATTACCTCTGAAGGCCAGTATTCCTATTTCTATGTGAAGTCTCTGGGTCGGATTTACCCCAAATCCAACGGATGTGACGTGCATGCGCGCTCCCGAGCCTCTCTCCTTATATACAGTAGTAGACTTTCAGGGAGTTATGTCCGGTTAAAGGCACACGTTTTTCGGCTTATATCTCGGTCAATCTTTGATCAATATTCCCAAGACTCTAATCGTTCGTAGTGCTGGACGAGTCCTTTTGAACGAGCCCACCCCCGAGGTCAACTCGCCCGGCTCCCCGAGTTATAGACGTTCGAAATCGGGGGTCCCAGCGAACGGCGATCCGGTAGGGGGCATCCCCGAGGCCCGCCACTCTAGTGTTTGGGCAAGGGTCCCCCTGGGACCTCCTCCCCCGAATTTGAGCTCTCTGGGTCTTTGCGTTCAAGAGATACGAGCGATTTTCTTCTGAGATTGTGACGTCACCGGCGTCCGCAATTTTGCAGCGCGCTCGATGGTTTTCTGCTAATATCTCAGCGAAAACACCACCAAAAACTATGGAACTTATATGGTTCTTTTCAGCTCGACTAGATGGTCCCAACGAGCTCGGTGCTCGCCGAATCTGTCTAGTATTCGCCGAGATATTTGCGTAAAAGACGGTATTGTCTATGAGTTCGAGCACGAGCGCTCTTGTAAAAATTGGTTGCAATCTGAAACATCACCGCTAGAGACCGCTAAAAGTTACATAGAGCACCTTTAAGGCATCAAACTGCAAATTTTCAGAATTTGATGAAAGATTACTGACAAACAAGTAGTTTTCAGTGTATTAACTTGCATGGATGAATTGTTCACCACTAGTAATGTGATAAATAGGGTCCATTTTGATTTCATGACAACTTTAAGTCAGAATGAAGTTTTTTGAAGAATTGTGCAGACAGCTTTATTATTGATTATAACGGAACTTTGTGAGATCGCAATGAACTAGGATCAGTGACAGCTTTTAAGTGATTATAAGAGACCGCTCTTTGTGTGCTTTATAGGCAATATAGGCTATAGTTCATATTTTGAATAAATCTTTTGATCTGATGATGTTAGCCTGAACTCTGCACAGTCAAAGCTACAAGATTAATGCATTCATTCATTCATACAATTATTTATTTATTTACACAAGTACTTTTCTTTTTACCTTTCACAACAGACAGATTAGAGGACAGGAAAGATGTGAGATGCTGTAATCCAATTTGTCCAGCACTTTGAATTATTACCATGAGTGCATCTTGTCTGAGCGTGTGTGTGTGTGTGTGTGTGTGTGTGTGTGGTGCGTGTTTGCTTTGAGAGCTTTTTCCGCTTGTAAAGCTGAAATTTTGCAGCCTTTTTTGTGTTTTGTTGCTTGTATTCACGTCAAGATAGACGTGATGTTTACTGTAATCTAATATCGTGTTTGTTGTGACGTTTGCTCTCTGCTTTCATAGCATGTTTCAGTTGTTCTTTGGCTGCGTGATGTCTAAATAAAGCCTGAAAGGAAAGTTCAAAGTTTCACATGTTCTGATTTTCTGAAAAGAAAAAAAACACATTTAATATTCCATCACCATGGAGACCAGATATGGAAACTATTCAACTTGGAAACAAGATGAAACTAAAATAATATGCAAGTACAACATAATATTACAGAGCTCAATGGTTCTCAATGATCGCTACACCTCTCTAATGTTCACGATTAGTTTAATGATACTTCCCTTTGAATAATCAGTTGCAAAATATCCCACATTTATAAATCGAATGTTAATTTATGTTTGGTGTGTGCATTTTCTTAAATATGCTTAAGCAAGCTTATAGGAAAAAAATGTGCCTTGAATATTGCATATTTTAATTTCTAATTATAGTTTGTTTTATTATTTTTATTATGTTCTTTTGTCATTATATTAGTTTTTGTTTAAAATTTCTACTTAGCCTTTATTTGTATCTTCATTTTAGTAATTTTATTATGTTCTTTTGTTGTTTTATTAGTTTTTTTTTAATATTTCTATTTTGCCTTAATTTGTATTTTAGTTTTTGTAATTTTAGTTCTTCAAAATTGTCAAGCTTATATAGGTTTGTCATCTAATAATGTATTTTAATAATAATAATTTAATCATTATTAGGGTTATTTTCTTATTTATTTATTTTTACTTTAGTTTATTTTAGCTTTATTTCAATTAACAAAATCAATTTTCAATAGTTTAACAATAACAACCCTGGCTCTTTAATAGCTCACGAGACTTAATTGAGTTTGCTGTTTGTTTAACTTATGCATCAATTCTGATTTTTCCCTCCAAAACTCATTTATATTGATTTGTTCATGGCTAAATCTATCAAAAGTCAATAGTTGTCTCACAGTTATGAATGTGCAGCCACTCCGATAATTTGGTATTGGAAAGAGTTGATGAAAAATGTTTGAGATCTCTGACATTCGATTGAAGGCACATCTGAGCACAGTTTGAGACATTGTTGAGATTGCTTTTGAAATGCTAGAGGAGACAAATGACAGATTACTGGGGTCTTTTTCACACTAGAAACATCTGAGATGCAGGAGACTTGAGCAAAAGTCACCGTTTAATCTCATTGCAATCTAGGGGAAACAGTTAAGATATTGAAGAGAGATCTCATGTGTGATTTTTCTGTGTGTGTGAAGTAATTGAATGTGACAGATATGGCTGCGGGTCACTGTGAGTTTTCTCTCTCCTGATGTAAGGTAAGTCACAAAGGTCACAATCAGATGTGCTTCCAATCAACAAAACTGTGTGTGTGTGTGGTTCATGCGTCGACTCCCCCTGAGGCTGATGGTCCGGGAACATGTTAAACCATCCTTCCAGTTCTCCTGTTATCTTCTGGAATTTTTATGTTCTGTATCTCTGTCTCTCCCTGTTTACACCTGGTATTAAGATGCGTTTTAGTCGATCGTAGTAGAGGTTTACACCTGATGTCTCTTTTGTCCACTTTCAAACACTTCTGTCCTGATTTCTAATGGACAAAACAAGCTCATGCAATTTACATATGAACACGACTGGAGAAAACAGAAAAAACACACGGAGAACATCAGGTTTAGTTTCTGCTCTGACCAGCTGAACACTGTGAGTGTGTGTTAGAAATCAGGAATGGTGAGAGAACATTGTGATTGGTACATTTTTCATCTTCAAACCAAACTTGGGTCTTACAAAGTTTAAATCCCGTCTGTCTATCCTCTTCTCATAATGTTACTCATTAGGTCAGTAGACGGAGAGTAGACGGTCTTTTGTGTCTGTTTGAACACACTCGACCACATGAGCGCAAAGCAATCCGGTCGAATGTGTTTTCGACTACCTCTGGAAGAGGGCAAAAGTGGACAAGCTCAAAGCGTTTTAGACCCGTTTACTCCTGTATCTAGTGTCGTCCACTTGTGATCCGATCGACCAAAACGCTTCTTAATACCAGGTGTAAATAGGGCCTATTTGAATCGTTGCAGCTGAAGATATAATATATTTTATGCTGTTTTTCTATCCTCATAATGATTTCAACCTCAAAGCCCAGCGACGTCACATTCAGAGCGGCACACAGTTTATGTAAGTAAAGTAATGATCTGTCATGTGGTTTGGGTTCATCGCTGGTGGAATCATTTTAAAGTGGATAAAGTTTTTTAATCCTTAACTTTCATATTTCAAGTGGGTGTTTAAAATGTAACCTTTGGCTGCTTCAGATGTAAATGTAAATAACCTACGTTTGGAAAAAGAACACCTTCATTCTGATTGGTTTTGAAGTTAATGCAAGGTTAGAGAATCTAGTTTCCATGGTGATTTTGTTGTCCATTCTGTCCGTGACTTGTGACCCTGACCGTGACCCCTGGGGCAAATATATTTATAATTCAGGACAAAACAGACATACTAATACTGCACAGTTTTAGTTTTTTAATAGCCTTGGAGAACATTTTACAGTTTTATAGATAATTGGAACGTGGTGAAGGTTTCAAATTTTTAAAGGTATCAATGTCTGAATACAAACATCAAACCAATTGTTAACAAAGCAAAACATTTCACAGAAATACTAAAACAATAGAACGACACTTGTGTGAACTTGAGGAAAACTGACTTCATACACCCACTGAAAATCACCAAAAAACCTGCTGATTAAAACACATTGAGCCAAAAAAATGTTTAAGAAAAGAGAAAAGATCATGCAGATGGATAAATATTTTATTATCTAATGCAGTGACACAGAGCGGAAGAGTTTCATTAAATAATGTCGCAGGAATTCACTTCTCTAGCCTCCACACGATCTGCTGAGACCATCACAACCTTCAAAAACAGCTGAAGAGTCTTCCTCCTCCTCCTCCTCCTCTTCCGGCCCTTAAAACTAATCCATAACCGTAAATTATCCCACTTTCGATTAGCATTTTTAACTCCTTTTCTTCTGCAGGTACACTTCCAGTCTAGCTTTGGTTTACTCTTACATACCTACCCAGTCTAGGGAAGCATTAAAAAGGAAGTTTGTGACAATTAAAGTTACAGACAAGCACAAGCTTTCCTCTCCTGCCCCACTCCAACAAAATCACACAGATTTCTGAAACACTCAAGTCACATTTTATTTGGTTTATTTGGAAGCATCAAAACGTTTCAGGAGGGGATAAGGCCAAAACAAAAAAACATAAAGTTCTGACTTTGAGAGGAACACTTTCTAACCTTTCAAATCAAAATCAAAGTGAACAACAGAGCTCTTACCTTATTCCCTTTCTAGCCAAACAAAGGAGAAAAACATGGACAGAAACAAAAATGGCGTCCACCTCCCTGGCGCTTCCTACCAAATACTTAAAAAAAACTAGAAACATTTTCAACTTAAAGCTCTTTCAGGAGTGTTAGGAACTTAAGAAAATTGATTAGCAAAAATTAGCCAAGTCCACTTAAGTTAACAATAAATTGTACATCAACCAACAACATATAAAGTCAATTCTATAGGACACATGCTGGTCTGAGGCAAGAGAAGACTTAGCAGACTTAATACTAATATTGTTGGCAGTAACACTTTATATCGAATGTTCACTTCAGACATTCTACTGTCTATAAGTTATTTTGCAACTACATGTGAACTTGTAACCCGGACCCTAACACCTAACCCTAACAGTCTACTAATACTCTGAGTTGACTTGTAGGTTACTTATAGTTACTAGAATGTCTAAAGTGGACCTTTGTGTTACCTTTTTTTTTTTTTTTAGTAATGATAAATAGTTTGTGTTTTCCTCATTTGCAGCAACAACATCTGCTAAATAGTTCAGTGTAAAAGTAAATAAAAACTCTTGAACATATTCACTGCGTGAACATTCATCAAACCTCCTTTATTGCACACCTCGAGGTGCATTTATTAATTTTTAAGTTAATAAGAAACTTTGTACTGTAACAATTTGTAAAAACCAAGATATTGTTGACTACAATGGTGAAAACAAACCTGAAACTACTTATACATTTTATTTAATATCTTCATGCTAGAAAACTTAACTTCAACTTGCTGGTTGTACCTAACATTACTGAAAGATTGCATTTTTTCCAAGCAATTTAGTAGCTAGCCTACTGATGTTCTCATTTTTTATTTACTATTTTTTTAAATTGATATTAATTATCTTTTGTTATTCTTACATTTGTCAATTTCTTGTTTATCAGATCTTTATGTATTTATGTGAACATTTATTCTACCGATTCAAAACTTTTAGTTTGATCACCAAGGCTGCATTTATTTGATCAAAAATACAGTAAAAACGATTATTGTAAAATTGTATTTAAATGAACTGTTATAGCCTATATTTTTTAAAATGTAATGTATTTTCAGAAGTTTTCAGCATCATTACTGTAGTCTTCAATGTCTCATGATCCTTCAGAAATCATGATGATTTGACATGTCTTATTATTATTATCAGTATTAAAACCAGTTGCTTCATATTTTTGTGGAGACTCTGATACATTTTATTTCAGGATTCCCGCATTTATTGGAAATATATTATGTTTATATTTATAAATGTCTTTACTGTCATCTTTATTAATTTAATGCATCCTTGCTAAATAAAATTGTGATATTTTTTTCCCCTTTTTTATTTCTGCTCTAAATCCCAATTCGGTTTCAATCAATCTGCGATTGATCCATGTAATGGTGTTTGTTCACAATATTGCTAAAGCATTAAGCTATTATGTAGCAGCCGTTTTTGACATTTAAAGCCCCGTTATTGTCGATATGAAAACCAGCTCATTATTGATAGAACAACATGGAGTGAGCGCAGAAACACTTACACGTGATCACGAAAGAACGGTGGAGAGATAGACCAATACAAGCAAATGAGAAAATAAATGAGCATAAGGAACAAGGTTTTCTTTTGATCCCTCGCTGATGTTTCAGGCAAATGTGTGTGTGCGCGTTGGCGGATGTGTGTGTTCGTGCAGTTCTCTCAGAAACCGACGTCTCATTAAATCCAGCAACTCTGACACAAACAGAAATGCTTGAGCTTATCTGATGCCACTGTTGGCACAATTATTGTACTTCATTTCTGCTTTAAAGACGTATTGTAGCACTTTCTTTTGCCTGCAAGTCCACTTATAAATACTGTAAACCAAGGTTAAAAAGTCAATCAGCATTTTTCAGCCTCACTCAACTGTTTTTGCTACTGTAACTTTAAGAATGACCTCTGTTGTGATTGGTTAACCACACAATGTTGTGTTGCTGCTCAGCATCTTTCTCTAATTACAGCCATTTAAAATTAGCCATGTGTTATGATTAAATGTACTGTTCAAAAGTTTAGCATCAATAAGATATTATTTTAGGGAGACCGGGGACAGTTGCAACACTTTTGAATTTGGCTCTGTTACTCAGAGACGGTTTGGATTAGACAAACCAACTGTTTATACAATAATCTTACATCTGTCTGTTAATAGTCTAAACCATTTAAAGATAATTACAGAATCTACATTTTTCACAATTTGCATTTGAATGCAAATTGCCCGGGCCCGGGGACAGTTGCAACATTGTTTGGGGATGGTTGCAACATGTTACAAATATAATATATGTCAGTGTTAGCAAAATGATTATTATTAAAAAATTTAAGTTATAATAATATTACAGTGTTATTTATTCATCAGCTTTGATAGATGACAATTATAGATTTGTCTAGATGAATAGGCCTTATGTGCAGATGTCAAATATTCAGTAGGCATAGGAAGACATAGGAAGAATGGAACAATATGTGAGGCAATTAACTTAGTTTAGCCTATTGTCATGTAAAACATTTTTTAAAAACTTTTTAATTATATATTATTTATTTATGCATTGTGTTGCAACTGTCCCCGTTTCTGTCAGCCATGAAAAAACCTCATGTGCTAGCTAAACAAGGCTACCTTAATACATGCTAACCATACTTGTTTAAAGTTAACATATCACTCATTTAAAGTAACACTAAGTAGTTTTTAAACCTTCATAATATATTTCCAAGACCCTTGTGATGGTACATCGACTTAAAATAAGTTAAATGACACGTCTGCCATAGCCTGACGGGGTCTGTATCGCTTTTACTGGCACTATGTACTTCGGTTTCGGGTAGGAACCCGTGCACAAAAAAGAACTACAAAATTCGACTGCTTTACGTCAAGCGCCACAATAGTCATTATTTCGTTTTTCTTCGTTTCTGATGTCATCATCCTTTCATGAAATCATGTAATACTCTACCTTGTCTGTGGACATCGTTCATTCTAAAGCCGGTGCTGGGTAAACAGCGAGCGTGCGTGCGACGGTAGGCTAATTATTTACGACAGCGGTAATGGACAATTTCGTTTCCAACCAGTAGGGCGACCGAAGAGGAAAAGCTACTTGGTGTTACTTTAAACCAAGTTTGATCTGAATCACAAAAACAGTGACAACAGTTTAACAAAAACAAAGCTCAAGAAAATAAATACTTTCATTCCTCAAAAATAGTTTTTCGTCAATAAATCCTGGAGCGGCTCAGGAATCTCCTTGATTTTTCTCTGGAAGGCGGGCATCCAACTGAGCATGTGCAGTGCAGAGTGTCATCACTCTAGCTTGTTTCTGATTGGAGGAAAATGACATGTTGCAACTGTCCCCGGTCTCCCTAAAGATATTTTTCTTAGTGAAGAACATTTTAATAACCTAAAGAAGTGCTATAGTTTTTTCCCCCACTATAAAGAATATTTTTGCAATGGAAAGATTCCATTAAAGGTTCTTAGTTAAATGATTGATGACACATTTTTTAAGACTGTAGAAAATAGTGTACCAGGTACACTCTGTAGGCTATAGTACATCATTTAAAACTCAAGCCAAAGCCGCTGTACCGTCAGTGGCGGGTCACGGACAAACATATTGGCACTTTAACAGTGAAGATGTGAGCATGTGAACTCGTCCACATCTGATTATCACCCGAGCGTGTGCCGGAGACTCCGGTCCTGACTCGACTCACGGCTTCATTAAAATGACAGTTCTGTCATGCTGATGAAGTCCACCGGCGAATGAGGGCTGACGTGACCCTCGGGGTGAGCGAAAGCCCGGTTCAGAACCAGCTCACTCTATTTCTTGATCTCTCGTTGCTGTGTGTGTATTGATGTGTGTATGTGTGAGTGTGTGATGGGCTGAATCCAATCACAAACTCATTTTATGGAGGTAATTTTCTTCAAGGTGACTCAATTCGGCCTTTATATATTGAAGCTAAATGTACTGATGTCACTGTAAAAGAAATCTCAAACACACACACACACACCACACACACACACACACACACACACACACACACACACACACACACACACACACACACACACACACACACACACACACACACACACACACACAGATACAGCAGACAGGATGCCAATCACCAAACGCTGAGTGCCTGTCAAGCGAGGAGTTTTGCCGCAGAGTGAATCCGACAAACTGTAGGAGCGGCACAATCTCACTGCTATACAAATACTGTGATGCTTCTGTAACCCGTGAGGGCGTATAGAGATTGTTTTTTGGGGAATGGATGCTGGCATAGACTTCTTACCCCGGAGAAACGTGGAGCGATCATATCACTGTCATAACTGAATTATCTCCACAATAGCGGCGCTGACTCTATTATGGCCATGTTGAATAGAATGAACAACAGATAACGCCGGGACAGTGTGCTATCTGAAGATTGTGTTTGTCCATGTCTATGTGCGTGTGTGAGTGTGTTTGCCTGCATATCATTCATCGCTATTGGATTTTTTAGGTGTGATGCCACAAGTGATGGTGTGTTTCTGGCTGGTGAATTGATTCCTTCTCTGGAATCCAATGAACATCTTTCCTTTTATTGACAATGTGCAAATTTAACATGAGCCAGAGTACATTGTGTTGTGTACTCAATAATAATAACATAAATAATATAATAATTACTGTAATAATAATACACACACTGAATGTAAGATTAATGCAAACAATACATTATTATTTACTTATTACATAGCAAAAGCTCAATATACTGAATATAATAATAACTACAACAACAAATGTTTGTTTGTTTATTGATCAACTGATTGATTTTGTATGGCATCTTTCTAAAGCTCAAGACTTTGCTCATTGACTTTTTTCCGAGTTTTTCATGAACACGAGAGTAATGCATCTTAATGCAGTTCTTTCTGCTGAAATATACTCTATTTAGATAAAGTCAAACCAACAATCACAGCAGGTAAGTTCAATTTATGCATTTTTTACCAAAGAAAAAAGTGATTCAGTCCAATTCGCCCTGTTCCTTCCCAGCATGCACTAGGGCATGAATAATTTAAAATAGTTGCATTTGACCATTTGCCAGTTTTATTTACACTATTGGGTTGATTTAGTCATATTTAAATAAGGGTATACTTGTAGAGAACTCTTTTCCTTTTCTTTCTTTCTTTCTTTCTTTCTTTCTTTCTTTCTTCTTTATACTGTAGAGTGTATCATGCATCTGATCTTCAATCAATCAGGAAGAAACCAAATCACACCCTTTGTCTCATTCAGCAGTTTACCTGTAGCCGTCTGCATCAGATTCAAGGCTTTGATAATGGCCTTCAGGACTGCCACTGAAACAAACAACACACTCCTGATCCTTCCCGTCTTCTGCGATCGGTGAGCGAGTGGCACATAGTGTTCCATCATGGTGACGTAAAACATCAGTTTCCAAAACCTCCACTCTCTCTGTTTCCCGTAGAACGAGCCTCTATCTCCTCCCGATTTTCTGAGACCATCACATCCATCAAGAAGACACGGACTTGTGAGCACTTAAATCACAGCACACTTTCTATAAATAAGTTCAGTTCTAGATTCTGTACTACTATAACTTAATCTTGCCCCCTGTTACACAGACCAGTCTTAAATCTAATGCATTTTTCAGCTGGTTTAACTAAAAGTGACTTAAACTGATATATTTTAAAATATGTTGGTGCCATTATTTTGTCTCAAGATGCACACCAGTAAAAAAAAAATTCTAAGGCACGTTTATTAAAGCTACTTGAATGTCCTAATTGAACTAATCCTGGCTTAATCTAAGCCCTGTCTGTGAAACCGGGCCTTGAAACTTGGTCTTTGCACTACTGCAAGTATTTATGGCTCTTGTATGATAAATTGCTCACAGTGTTCTTCATTTGTAAGTTGCTCTAGATAAATGCATCTGCAAAATTACTAAATGTACTACTGTATATTACAGGTTTTAGAAGGTTGCTCACATTCGCTGAAAGCTCTCGATGAAAATGAACGATGTCTGGTTGCCGCATGTGTGTAAATGGCCCTTAACTTGTGAAATAACTTTTGATTATGGTTCGAACGCTGCTGAAATAGGCTTATGTAAACTGAAATTCTTTATAACTGTTCCATGCAATGTCATTTGCAACAATGCCATAGAAGAACCATTTTCAGAACCTTTTAGTGAATCTTTCTTAACATAACCATTTTTTAAATATATATTTTAATAATTGAAAGAGCCCTTTTCCACTAAATAACCTTTTGGGGAATGGAAATGTTCCATAGATGTTAAAGGTTCTTCATGGAACCATAAATGCCAGAGTGTGAAAACACTAAAATTTAAAGTTTAAAATCCTACTCCATGTATCTAAATTAACTTGTTTTATTACTGAGTAAAATATTATTTAACATGACTGACGACCTGACAACATTAATCATGTTTAGTGTCAGGTGTATTTACATTTTTTACAGTGCAGTTTGGTAACATCCAGGTTCGCAAAATCATTAATTTAAGCAGAAGATCCGTCATTGAATCCGGTCCTAGTGTTCGCAGTAGCCGGTGGAGGGCAGAGGCGGGCAGCTGGATGCGGGTTTAACCGAGAGAGGGGACTCACGCTGCTCATATTCGGCGAGCGCCGAGCGCACATGCATGCATCTGGATGCTGAAACCCGAAAACCCGATCTCCAGCTCCTCTGAACACATCCAGAGCGAGAGAAGCAGCTCGAACACGCTATTATACAGTGATTGCGTGCGCGCTCTGAACTAATGAGCAACTCATGCAGAGGAGTGTGAGCGCGTCTGTGGAGAGCGCGTAGATGAGAGCTAGAGGGCGGCGGCGCATCGCTCCATTCCTCCAGTCCCGGGACCTTCTCCTGATCTCTCCCGTGAGGAACGCACGCAGAACTTGGGACGCGTAACGGCGTCGGTCCTCCGCGCACCACCACAGAACCTCCGTTGTCACGGCTGAACCAAACCGAAGAGGGAACGAGTATTCCGCGCTGAGGAGTTTTCCGAACTCCAAAGTCATGGGGAAAAACGGACGTCAGAGATTTGGATTGGGATTAGTGCTTCTCTTTCTGTGGATTCTGCTGAAAATAGTTGACGCGCAAGGTAAGCTTTTTATGTCTTGCTTATAGGCTAATACATTTTACATTTTATATAGGCTATTGCAATATTTATTTTACTCACACCATCGGAACGTTTTTTGTCTTTTATTTTATGTCTCACTTTTTTTGTCGCTGATTTTTGTGCATGTTTTATGCAAAACGGTAATTTCTACTTTGAAATTGAGATCTTATCTGGAACTTGAGACCGCAAAGCCACAGCTATGCCTCAGGAGTAAAACCTAGACTCTTAAAAATAAGTTTTTATTGGCATTTATGGTTCCAAGAAGAACCTTTAACATCCATAAACATTGACATTGATTGCACTAAAGGTGCTTTTGAGTGGATAAGGGTTCTTAAGATTATTAAAATGTTTTTCACAGTAAGAAATAATCACTAAAAGGATCACTTTCACTGGAAGTGGATCAGGATCACTGAAAGGTTCTCAGAATGGATCTATGCAACAAAACCCTTTTGGGACATTTATATTTAAGTGTATAGACTATACTGATCACCTTATAGGCTACATAATCTAATATTATCTGGTTTTAATAGGGCTTATGCTGTACATTTTTGGGGAGGGATATATTATTATTATTAAATAATTTAGTTTAATGCAGTGAGTGAATTGTTAATGGTCATTTATTCATTGACATTTTCTGTAAGTTGTCGGTGCAGTCTCTAGCACAGACAGACTTAGAATACATTTACAAAAAAGGATTTGTGAAAATATCCATAAACAGTTATTGATATTAATCCCCCCCCCCCCACACACACAAAAAAATATCCTATAATTTACTCATCCTAGGTGTATTTGACTGACTGTCTTCTTTCAGACAAACACAATCGGAGTTATATTAAAAAAATATCCTGGCTCTTACAAGCTTTATAATGGGAGTGAATAACTGAGATTTTGAAACCCAAAAAAGCGCATATGGCTCCAGGGGGTTAATAAATTCATAACTTTATAAACTATAATCACTGGCTTCCGGTAACAGTCGTATGTGCGTGTAGTTCCGGCAGAAGAGTGACCTCTGACCCAACGTATGACGTGATAGGAGTATCGTAAGCTTTGACGCCTCTCGCGGTTCAAACAAACAGCGCTGGGGAACAAACTCAAGCTCCTCCCACATTTCTCTTTAAAAATTCTCGTTTTAGACTTCTAAATTGTAAATGGTGTATTTTTTTAATTTATTGACAGCATTTGCAGTTACAAACAACACATACAAGTACATACACACAACTACAGAATACCAATTCATAGCGTCACTTACAGTTATAAGAGTTCAGTATCATTCAGTCCCGTGATGTCACAAGTGTTGAATATATCTGCACAGTCTTCAGAGCGTTACAGTTCTTTGAATATCTGAAGTCCTTTATTAACCCCCTGGAGCCGTATGAATACTTTTATTTTACTTTTTACTATTCACTCCCATTATAAAGCTTGGAAGAGCCAGGATATTTTTTAATACAACTACGATTGTGTTTGGCTGTATGAAGAAAGTCATCTAGGATGGCTTGAGGGTGAGAAAATTATGGGATATTTTTATTTTTTGTTTGAACCAACCCTTTAAGTTTTCACATTGTAAGCCTATTATCCGATACCGATCTGATGGAAAGCGCTAGAGCAGCGTAATGTTGCTGTCGTGACCTATTCACGTTACCGCCATTTCGCGCGCATTTAGCCTATGTAGCGCACTTTAACTCGTAATGTGATTTTTGTAGTCACTAGTTTATTGTTTCTCCTCCTGGATAGATTATTTATGAAGCATGCATAGAATTTTGTTATTTTGAATTCCAGCAATAGATTCCGCTGAAACACTCCAGATAATAACTTTTAAATATTACAGCAATTTACAATATATTCTAAGTTTATGTAGAAATGTTTGTTGAAAGTATTATGTTGTGCTGATTTGACCACTTTTATAATAGCCTAGCATTTTTTATTTATTAACAGTCAAAATTGTTTATTGCAGTCAAAAATGTATTCTGTCATCATTTATTCACCCTCACGTCATTCCAAACCCTTATGACTTTCACACAATGTCTCTGTCAAGTGCCATCTTTGACATATGCCAAGTTTGAATAGGCACAAGATGTAATTTGAGAGCTGTGGTTGAGGATGAGATTTCACTGAACAACAACTTCAATTTTGGTCTGTTCGACGCACAAATCTATCGTTATATGGACTTTCATGGAGCTTTTTAGAGTTTGACAGCAGAAATCACTATACACTTCCATTGTATGCAAAACAGCAAGTATACTTTGTTTTGCATGGAAGAAAGAATGTTGTATATGTTTAATGACATGAGGGTGAGTAAATGATTGTCATTTCTAAGTAAATTATTCCTCTAAAATCTATTTTTCCTCCGCATTTGATTTTTCTTTTTGTAGTTTTAGGTATGAGATAATGCAATTTTGCTCTTGCTCCAGGATTTACAGGAAGTTCTGTCCTAAACTTGGTATTCATCACTCTATATTATAACGATGCAAAGCATTTTCCCATTTCCATCTGTGTGAATGCGTTCTGTAATGTAGAGTTATGAAATTAGAGAGCATCTGTCTTGTGTCTCGGTCTTTGCAGAGTGTTTTATGAGTCCGTAATGGAATCAGAGTTCATATGTGACTCCAGTCTGCTGAAGAGCAGGACGTCATTAGAGGTTTCTAAGTCACTTTAAGGAGACGAGACAAAGTGGGAATGACTCCGTTTGTATGCCGCGTGTGAGTGTGTTTGTGTGCTTAGGGTAAGTGGTGGCCATCAGCTCGGAGACACAAGAAACCAGCAGCCCATTAAAAAGCCATTAGCTAAAGCCGTCTCTCTTGCCGCCGAGTTTGTGTTGTGTGTCAAACAAACAGCAGAGAGAGAGAGAGAGAGAGAGAGAGAGAGAGAGAGAGAGAGAGAGAGAGAGAGAGAGAGAGAGAGAGAGAGAGAGAGAGAGAGAGAGAGAGAGAGAGAGAGAGAGAGAGAGAGAGAGAGAGAGAGAGAGGAGAGAGAGAGAGAGAGATTTCAGAAAGAAAGTCTGGAGGTGCACTCTTAAAGTCAGCATGACATTAAAATGAACTATTATTTATTTTCTTAATATATCTGTTATTGCGAGCGATTCATTGCTTAAATTACATTAAATAAATAAATGTGAAACAACTTCCCACTTTTGTTGATATCATCAAACCCTCTTATTTTTCAACTCCTCCTGTTCAGCTCATATTTATCACCTGTTTTCATGATCTAGTCCGTTCATAATGTATAAAATTAAGTCCTGACCTTATTTTTTTTTTTAAATTTTGGGGTAGGTAAAAAATTTTCTTTTAAAGAATTCTCTTATGCTCACCAAGTTGTTTGTTTGATCAAAAATACAGTAAAACAGGAATATTGTGAAATATTATTACCTTGTAAAATAAACGTTTTCTAAAAATGTAATTTATATATATCAGCATCATTACTCCACTCTTCAGTATTACATGATCCTTCAGAAATCATTATACCGTAATATGATTTGCTGCTTAAGAAACATTTCTGATTATTATCAATGTTAAAAACAGTTGTGCTGCTACATAATTTTATGGAAATATTTAGTAGATTCTTTGATGAATAAAGTTCAAAAGAACAGCATTTTAAATAGAAATATTTTGTAACATTAGTACTCTCTTTACAGTCACTTGTGATCTATTTTAAGGTGGGGTATGTGATTTGCAAAACGGCAGGCAGAATTTGAAAATACACAACTCATAAGGTCCTACCTTCTCTCCTCCAACACTCCACCCATTCGAAAAACGTGGACGCGCAATCAAGCACGAGCGAAAACTCAGATGCGCTCTCTCTCTCTCTCCTCTCTCTCTCTCTCTCTCTCTCTCTCTCTCTCTCTCTCTCTCTCTCTCTCTCTCTCTCTCTCTCTGTACCGGGGCGACTTGCACTTCCTGTGACTGGGTCACGAGCTTTGAGTATGCGCACGAACGGGACACGCGTGCGAGGGGGTGGGGGGAGGGGGCATGGTACAACCGTTTGAGTAACGCATTTTCTGTCCAATGATTCTAGACGGTCTTGAAAATGATTGGCTGGAGTTTTTCGAGTCCTGCCCATTCCACAGATGATTGAATTGCTTAATTTTTTCCTAATTAATTTTTTCCTGTTAATTAATCCTAATTTACAGCCAGTAAGTGGGTTAGGAATAGGATTTCAAGTGATTTTTAAAAAATGCTCAAAAAAGTTTTTAATTTAGTATATATATTTAAAATGAGTTGCAAACTGTGTTGACTTTAGTGAAAAACATTCACGTTGTCTCCAGAACGTACACAAACAGTGAAGTAACCCAATGTCGCAGTGATCCTGGAATGGTGCTGCTTGTATTTGTCTAGGTCAGCAGACCAGCCTAACTCTTCACACAGCGCTCACACTTTTCACACGGCGACCCGTGAATGTGTGTGTTTTTGTGTTAGGAGTGAAAAAAACGTGTAAGAGAGGATCTTCGAGACAAGCCGAGAGTTCACGCGCAGTTCTTAACCTCGCTGTCTGTGGTGAATAGTGACTTCTTCTGTTCTGCAGAATCGGTTTAATGTTTTCTCGCAGCACAGCTGCCCACACACATCTAGAGAGACTGTAGATGGGCTGTTTACTGTGATTGAAGTGGACATTCATTGGTGGTGTTTGCTAAGGCTACACAAACCCCTGACTCAAAGTATTAAACTTTGGCATGTAATTTGTACTGGCAACAACCCATAACGCTCTTGCATCGTGATGGCAAGTTTTGCATGGGCGATCGGCACTCATTTTGTAGTTAAAGCTGAGTTGAGATGTTAAAGTTTGTGGTAAAATTCGACTGGTGATATTCAGAGAGTTTCCACTAATGTCCTCATTCGTAATTTATAGGAGATAAAGAAGAGAAATATAAAGAGAGTGCCATTGCTTCAGGGTAAAAGTCCCATGATCCTTTGCAGTGAGGGCTTTCAGCCAATAGGAGATGAGCGTTGCTGACATTAACCTGCTGACCTCAGGGCACGAGTGCATCGCTGCACTCACTGTTGAAGAAATGCATGTTTTTAATGCGAGTGTGATCTGTCTGAAGAGTCGTGCTGAATACAGAGTGTGTGAGCGGCACGCAAGGCCTTTTGTTTTATGCTGTCTTTGTCTCCTTTGTTTCTTTTAATTGGATGAATGTAACGCAACTGTTTCGTCATGCACACAAAGACAGTCAGAGATGATCACGTGTGTGTGTTTGTGAACATCTAAAGGCCCTTTCACATGACTCGTGTCAGGGTTTTAACGTGACTCTCAACACAAGCGTCAAGCGTCATGCAACTCTTTTCAGGTGGAGGTCAAAGGAGAGCGATTTCACAGGGTTGTTTGTAGTGCTGGGAAATGTTGTTAAAAAACAGTTGTTTCTTGATATCAGTTATTTTCACAATAAAAATGTGACAATATTTTGACAATATTGATTACAATCTTAATATTTGCACATTTCCTCTGCAACCGCTTAAAAAAGTGTAATTCTTTGACCAAACAGCTGTATTATTTTACTATTATTTTTATTTATCATTTTAAGCATTATTTTTACTATTACATTCTTCATTAATATTTTTAATTAGCTTTTGTTTTTTCACTTTTCATTTCAATTTGTGCTCAAGATTTAGATATGTGGTTTTTGTAATATTTCTGTTTCTTTAAGTTTTAGTATGTCAATTCAACGTAGAAAAAAATTATAGAAATGTTGTCTTGGCGGCATACGTGGATATTTATCTTTTAAATTTCCTTTGACATGTTTTATCTTGCATTGGTCACATGCTTGTGGTTGCCAGATGTCGTATTCCCCACTCAAAGCTTTTCTCTTAAAGGGTTAGTTCACACAAAAATGAAAATTCTGTCATCATTTACTCGCCCTTATGAAGATATTTTTAATAAAATCTGAGCCAGTTCTGTACTGTACTCTCCATTGAAGCTAGGGTGACCAGACGTCCCGAAATCTAAGCTGTTATCCCGAATCCCAAATTCGGCCATAATTGTCTCGAAAATTATATTAAAGCAAAATCTTGAGATGTTATTGTCTGATAAAACAATAAAAAGTGTCGGTGGAGGTTGAGTCGGCCCCCGCCGGCTGCTCATTGGCTGCAGGATCTTTTTTGTTTCTTTTTTTGTAGTTCTACAAAGGTGGTACAGTAGGTGCGCATTTTGATATGCATTGATAAGCTAATTTTTATTAATTTGTTTCGTTGACATGGCTGGTTTACCAGAACCCCAACACGCCGCTTTGTTGTGGCAGACTAATGACAGACTGTTGATCTTTGAATAAAAATGGTTTGAAATTCATTATCTTTTATTATAGGCTATGTAGTCTAATATCATTGTAGGCCTCATTGGTTCTTGCAGGAGCTCAAACATGATGCGTAACACAAGAATGAACCTCATTGGTTCTTGCAGAAGTTTAAACATGATGCGTAACACAAGAATGAACCTCATTGGTTCTTGCAGAAGCTCAAACGTGCTGCGTAACACAAGAATGAACCTCATTGGTTATTGTAGAACCTCAAACATGATGCGTAACACGAGAATGAACCTAATTGGTTCTTGCTGAAGCTCAAACATGATGCGTAACACAAGAATGAACCTTATTGGTTCTCGCACGTCAAGTGCTCAATGCTTGAGCTTCCGTTTACCACAACTGATGTGTGAGTTGATGAATTTTTATATGTGAATGAAAGCCTAAATTTAATATTTTCATCATATACAGCTATCGTTGTACTTCTGATTTTTTTTGTTGAAAATTCACATGGATTAGTTTCACAATCTTTTATGAACTTTTTGAAGCATCAATAGTTGCCTATCTATGGAGGGACCAAAATCTCTCAGATTTCATTAAAAAGATCTTTATTTGTGTTCTGAAGTTGAATGAAAGTTGGAACGACATGAGGGACAGTAATTAATGACAGAATTTTTATTTTTGGGTGAACTATCCCTTTAAATGGATACATTTTCTGCCCGGTGTATTACTTAATCTTCCCAAACAGGCAACCATGCACACATGCTTCCTCTGCTCTGAAAAAAGTGCTGATGATCTGAAAACTCTGTGTGGCACGCAGGGCAGAGCCGAGAACTGTGGGAATGGAGTGAGACGGTGTGACACACAGGTGACACTCATTAGCACTAGCGCCACCCGCCTCGCTCGCTTCCCATGGCACTCAGCCCCGTCCCGTAAACATGTTAGATGAAGTTTAGCAATCTCCACTGCCAGTGTTTCCTTTCACACGGTCGTTTGCTGCGACAAAATCTGCAAGCAAACATCAATGAAGAACTGTAATAGCCTATATCTGAACGTGAATCTCGGCTATATTTTTTGTGACTGTTGTGCTGAATAAATGCGCACAACTTCAGATCAAAATGCAAACTCTTTTTTGTTGTAGTTTTACTAGAAAAATGTTAAGATAATATGTAATTGTTGGAGTTAAAGCACCCCTATTATGCTTTTTTTGGATATTACCTTGTATGTAGTGTGTTTGTGAATGTAAATGGTCAGCAAAGTTTCAAAGATCAAAGTACAGATAAATGGAGTTATTGTCTTTAAAGGGGAACTTGGCAACTATTTCAACTTAATAAAACCGTTTAGAAATCATTTGGATGGTTAAATAAGCTAGTCCGGTGAAAATGGTGACTTTCCCCGCTCCCCCCAGCATTCCCAGGCGAAAAACCAACGTTGCTTGCAACATGGGGACTAACGTCCCGGTAAGTTAGAAATAGGAAGTCTCGTGAGAAGCGAGAACGAGCGAGAAACACGAACTGCTTTACAGGAATTTTGACTTAAACACACACGCCCCCCTCAATGTGTATGATGTATTACCCACCTCGGTAGACATAGCTCCACACGATTGGCCGCAACAGATAATAATAAATGCACATGAGCAGTGGTAGAAAGGGGGAGGAGGGTACCTCAAGTTATTTTTTTTTACGACAGTGTTGTGATATATACGCCCCACAGCTCTAGGGGGAGCTCGTTGAGAAAGCATGCGACAACAAAAGTGAAAATCAGTGAAGAAATGGCTAGAGTTGCCAAGTTCCCCTTTAAAAGAAAGACTGATTCTGAACAGCCTGAAATGAGTCGTCAGAAATTCCAGTCTTACTTCCTTTTCGAACCATGTAGGTTTGTAACAAATTTACATAATGTCAGTCTATGGTCTTCAAACATTCAATGCCAGCCTACGGTCCTCCTTCCACCCTCAAACACTGTAGTTGTAGCTGAGGCCTGGAAGAGTTTGTCAGCATGTCGAGAAGACGCTGTTTTCTGTCCACTTTGCATGAACTTCCAGAGGCCGTTTGGTTTCCGACACGTGCTACAAGCGGTTGACCAATCACAACAGACTGGGCTGTCTGACCAATCAGAGCTGAGTAAGCCCTTGGTAAGGAGGGGTTTCCGAATTATTTATTGAACCGTTTCAGACACTGAGAAAAGAGGTGATGGTGCAATTGATATTATGAGAAAAGTGTTTTTTGGCCTTGGGTGCATGTAAAACTATTGGGACCTCCAAACAAACAAGCAAACAAAAAAATAAAGCACAATGGGGCATATTTTTAATATTAGGGATTTCACTGGTTTAGTCTTCGAGAGAAGCTTCTTTTTGTACCAATTTTCATAATGTAGAGAGTGTGTTAATTTATATGATAATATAATACATTAGGAAACTAGATGAGGTCAAACAAAACATGCATATTGGCGTAGGAAAAGTGAAAGTGCAATAATTCTGATGAAATATAAAGTGAAAATTATCATAATTAATAATCATGATTAAATTGTGAGCAAAATATTAGTGAATATCAGTGTAACCATTATCGTGCAGCCCTAGCATGTGTGGATTTCATGTTGAATGCATTTAAACTGTCTCTCTATCTCTCTTCAGGCAGTGTGCTCATCAGAGACTGTAATGACTGCGATTATGATGGTTATATATCACCTCTGAGCTCTCTCTCTCTCTCACACACACACACACACACACACACACACACACACACAAATATCTCAGCACAGACGGTCCGTCACACACAGGAACACACGGCCCGTTTGCTCCCGCAGCGGGTTCACTTGCACAATAGGAGCATTGTGTGCGTCACAGTAACACTGAGAGTCGGCCTTGCGAAACACAACTTCTGTACGGACGAGAGTGAGTTCTGGAGGGAAAAACGAGGCCAACGGAGATGCATATTTACATGATGTGCATGTTTCCCAGGCCTTTGATCATGGACGTTCGCAGTAGTCAGCAGTAGCGTTGTGATTCTGCTGTGTTGGGGATGCTATTCTTAGCATGGATGATAAATGTAAAAACGCTCTTCGGGAGAAGCTGCACTTTGTTCGTGCCACGTTTTCTGTGCACAAATAATGATAGTCTATAAAAAAATTACGCCCTTCAGCTAAAGGACTAACATCTGTGACCGGTGCTGTACATTACCTGACCACTTTAAGAGATTGACAGCTTCATCAGCCAATCACAGCAGCCTCAGCTGCATAGAGGCGGGAACAGTGTCCCTGTTTGCTTTAGCACGTGTTTTAAGAGTTTGTCAATGTGGCCTAATTACAGTAAGTTTTTTTAGGGCATAAGTATAAGACACTTACTTATATGCAGTATAAAAACTTACTGTAATTAGAACTGGGGGTAAGTAAATTACTTACTGTAATTTACAACTGTAAATATGAACTTTGGTACACTGTGTATGTATATTAATAAGGTGGCTGAAGATGTACATCAGTGTGACGGTATCTAGTTACCTAAATGACATAACAGCAAAATTCATTTTGATTGGGTTTAACTAAAACAATTCTTTTCAAATATTTGATCAATTATTTTATTTAAATTCAATTCACATTTATTTGTATAGAGCATTTCACAATACATATCGTTTCAAAGCAGCTTGAAATTATTTTTCGTTAATTGAAATAAAGCTGAAATAAATTATTAATATTAGATAATCTTAAAATTAAAAAAAAGTTAAGTATTAATTTAAAAGTTAAAATAAGTATCATGTGACACTAAAGTCTGGAGTAATGATGCTGAAAAATCAACTTTGCACCACAGGAATAAATTATTTTAATAATATTTCACAATATTACTGTTTTTACTGTATATTTGATCAAATAAATGCAGCCTTGGTAAGTAGAAGTGACTTATTTAAAAAAAATTATATTCTGTGTATACAATATGTCAATTTTCTGTATAAGCTGAATATACTACTCTTACTATTTCTGCCATACTTTTTCTCACCATATTATCAGAAACAGAAGAGTATTATACCACAGAATACTAAATGACCTGATGTACTTGCCCAAATATTGAATTAAAATTAGACAAAAAGGGTTTTAATTTCATGTATGATAACTGAATGCCAATTACTTGCAATGTGCAGAGGTCATGTGACTATAGGGCTGCACGATCGTGATATTGCTTAGTGTGATTATCAAATCAAAAGGTTGTGATTTAATTAAATAAATATATGCACTGCATGTTTCAGAGGAAAGCTTTCTTTTTCCAATTTTTATTTAAAAAACCCAATTAATTTTTAAAATAAAAAATAAAAAATAATTTTTTCTCTCTAAATCATGCAGCCCTACATGACAGCCATATCCAGTGTATAGTGTGCACTGCACAGTGTTCAGTAAGTAGTATTATGTTAGTATTCCATTCTGAACTTATAGTAGCCCATTTCCCAGAAGAGAAAGACTGTAAATTTTTAATGCATATCTGCTAAAAGGTGTCAACTTTTAAGAGTACGCTATAGCATATTGATAGACATGGACTAAAAGCCACAAAACGCCCATTTTGATTTCATGGGGCCTGTAAAAGCATCCGGATTGCGGATCCAATCCTCCAGGTCTGTGTTTGCACAACGCTGTGATTTTGGGGAACTGATGTAAATGTACGGCGGCAACACAGTCCATTATTGGCCTGCTTGGAGATCTTTGGCCAAGCTTGTCAGATCTCTTTTTACTGTGCTTTCCTAGTTCTGCTTCACATTCAGGTTTAGATGTTCTTATCACTTCGACTGCATGAAAATTCATCCCTGCTGAACTATCAAAGTCCACAGATTCCACACTGAGAAAACCCTGCGTGATTTGATGTTGTGTGTCAGAACTGGATTTAACCTGATATTTGATGAGGTCGTGATGATATGTGTTTGTGTGATTGGTTCTGACCGATATGATGGAATAATGATCACGGTAAGGGGGAGATGCAGTGCGGTAGTCGTCTCATTAACAGCAGCAGGTGCTCGTGTAGAAACTTGTTTGAGATTTCAGAAATTCTCAGCGGGAAACAGAGATTGTCTTTATGTGATCTGCACACATTGTCTCTCTCTCTCTCTGTCTCTCTTGGGGTGTGTTTGGTGTCGGCGCGGAAGATGGTGAAAGTGAGGGAAAAAAGGAGTTGTTTGGACTTTGAACTTCTCAAAAGCATCCTGACTCTTACTGATGTCTTTGTCTTTTTAAAATGTCATCTACGCACAAGGAGCTTTTTAAAAGAGACAGAAAACAACCAAAGAAATCTGTAGATCCCTGTTGTTTTTTTCTCTTTCCCTTTCCTTTTTTTGAACAAAAATCAATCTTTGACCCTGTTCCAGAGTTCTGTGATGTGACAGGATTTCCATTAATAGAAAGACAGGTAGAACGATAGAACGATATAGATAGATAGATAGATAGATAGATAGATAGATAGATAGATAGATAGATAGATAGATAGATAGATAGATAGATAGATAGATAGATAGATATGATAGATAGATAGATACTGATGATAGATATGATAGATAGATAGATGCTGATGATAGCTAGATAGATAGATAGATAGATAGATAGATAGATAGATAGATAGATAGATAGATAGATAGATAGATAGATAGATAGATAGATAGATAGATAGATGATAGATAGATAGATAGATAGATATGAGATAGATAGATAGATAGATAGATAGATAGATAGATAGATAGATAGATAGATAGATAGATAGATAGATAGATAGATAGATAGATAGATAGATAGATAGATGAATGATAGATAGATAGATAGATAGATAGATAGATAGATAGATAGATAGTATAGATAGATAAGATAGATAGATAGATAGATAGATAGATAGTAGATAGATGATGATATAGATATGATGATAGATAGATAGATAGATAGATAGATAGATAGATAGATAGATAGATAGATAGATAGATAGATGAGATAGATAGATAGATAGAATAGATAGATAGATAGATAGATAGATAGATAGATAGATAGATAGATAGATAGATAGATAGATAGATAGATAGATGATAGGTAGATAGATAGATAGATAGATAGATAGATAGATAGATAGATAGATAGATAGATAGATACTGATAGATAGATAGATAGATAGATAGATAGATATAGATAGATAGATAGATAGATAGATAGATAGATAGATAGATAGATAGATAGATACTGATGATAGATAGATACTGATGATAGATAGATAGATAGATAGATAGATAGATAGATAGATAGATAGATAGAGATAGATAGATAGATAGATAGATAGATAGATAGATAGATAGATAGATAGATAGATATGATGATAGATAGATAGATACTGATGATAGATAGATAGATAGATAGATAGATAGATAGATAGATAGATAGATAGATAGATATGATGATAGATAGATAGATAGATAGATAGATAGATAGATAGATAGATAGATAGATAGATAGATAGATAGATAAAGATGATAGATAGATAGATAGATAGATAGATAGATAGATAGATAGATAGATAGATAGATAGATAGATAGATAGATAGATAGATAGATGATAGGGTAGATGAAGATAGATAGATAGATAGATGATAGTAGATAGATAGATAGATAGATAGATATGATAGATAGATAGATAGATAGATAGATAGATAGATAGATAGATAGATAGATGATATGAGATAGATAGATAGATAATAGTAGATAGATAGATAGATAGATAGATAGATAGATGATGATAGTAATAGATAGATAGATAGATAGATAGATAGATAGATAGATACGATGATAGATAGATAGATAGATAGATAGATAGATATAGATAGATAGATAGATAGATATGTTGTAGATAGATAGTAGATAGATAATTGATAGATAGATAGATAGATAGATAGATGTAGATAGATAGTATGATAGATAGATATGTTTATACAGTATATTTGTAAATGCATGTTGTCATGGATTAAATGAGATGTTTATGCAATCTCCTATTAAATAGCATAGACTGAATTAAGCCTTGTGTCTTTGAGTGCATTGAAGCATTTGTTTTTTTTGACAGACCATTTAAATGCACTCACATTTGTGTTGTGTTATATGCAGTATATCATCTCATTTGTGGTGATTATTCTTGAATGGTGTAGAGACAAATAACTGATGTTTATGTACACATGGAGATCTCGGCATCTACTGAAATCCATTGAATATCTGGAAAACATTCATTCATGCATACATACATTTATTCATACATACATACATACATACATACATACATACATACATACATACATACATACATACATACATACATACATACATACATACATACATACATACATACATACATACCTTACATTACAAAGTTTGTTTAAGTATTGCTGTTATTGTTATAACATGTGTGAAGCACTGATATATTGAGTGGTATCCACTGCTATGGGGCATATTTGGTGAAATCGCTGATAATACCTTAAACTTTGAAACATTTAAGTGGGCTCACAATTGAAATGGGTAACCCTGGTAATTCTAATCCCCAGTTAAACCGGATCATGGGTTATTTTTATATATGTTTCACACTGCTCATACTTTACCCAGAGTTAACAATTAATCCTGGCTATTCAGAATCTCACCTAAACCCTGGGCTACTGTTTCTATTTGTTTATATGTGGGGTCAACAGTCATGACTGGATAAACTCAAAATCATATTAGTTTCAGCATTGAAAATGGGTAAAATTCAACAATTTGGACACAGAGCTGCTTTGAGGTCCCAATATCTCTAGGATTGAACCATATAGGGCCTTAAAAATGGAAATCCCAAAAGATTTTTTTTTCAGGAACCAGAATCCAAAATCATATTAAGATATCTTTAATACTTCTTGAGTTACAGGCACACAAACTTGGGGAAAATGACATTTTTGGTGATCAGACAGACTGTTGTCTGTACAATTGTTTTGATTAAGTACCAGAATAAAAGGATATTAAAATATATTTAATACTTGAGATACAGGCATGCAAACTTTTTGAACTGTCACTGTTGGAATAATGCATCAACGATTGCTAAAATCACCAGATTTTACTAATAGACCTTACAATCTCTGGGTACAAATAAAATCATGATGCTGCCATCTTTCTAAAGTCATTTTTACCCCCCTGTAATTTGGCTTCAAATCTCAGGTGAAAATGTTTTTTATTTTCACCCCCTCTTCTAAATATTAGTAAATATTCATCCATGACATTCAATAGTTTGGCTTTCTTCTACATTTATGTATGTCTTTCACCAGAAAAGAAATGATCAAAATCAAACATTTTAGCCGGGGACCTCTGGTTGAGTTGACACGAAATGACCCAATATTGTAACAGGGCTCCCGAAGCCATAGAGTTCCTGGAAATATCTGGGAAATAAATAAATTCTTAAAAAGGTATTGAAATTTATATAGTAAATAAAAACTTATCAGCTCTAAAATGCTCTTTGTATGTGCATTTTACCATACAATTAAAGGTACAATATGCAGGATTTTTCACCACCAGGGTCGCTAACCTCTTACAATAACAAAGGCGTATATTGATGACGTATAGTCCGCATTAAGCTGAATTATGGATTTTGTCGTCAACTTTTTTGGATGAATGAATACATTGATGTTTTTAAACTGACTGTGGTGTGAAGCCGGGCGCGATTGCTAGACGTATACCAGCGCCACACGTAACGAGCGTCCCGCAGATATAAAGGAATACGGACATTTCATTCCACCGAACTACACGCAAGTGCTGAATTAATACTCACACAGGTCAGTTTATTAGACGAATTAAACTTGAGGTAACGCAGCGCTGTTTCACTTGCTCTAACAGTTACACTATCACACTAAACGCCATTTGAGTGTGTTGAATATTGTTAGTTAGGTTGTTTGTTGGCTGTATGAGACTAAGTAAGCTAGATCAACATTAGAATAACATACAGATCATATTCTGACATTTCATCATGTTGAACTAAATAACATTGATTAGTTTTATGTACATTCGCTCACCTGTCTAATAAAGCACATGAACACTCGCGTCTCTGTCAAGTGGAAGTTAGTCGCGGATGTGGAGCTCTCGGCATCTCGAAAGATGTTGATCTTCGTTTTAGTCCTCTTTTTGTCTCAAAGTCTGCTTGCCATGGTCCATAATGTTTGAAAAAACAACAACAGCGTGAGCGTCCTGCTAGGCATGACCGGCATAACCCAGTTGTCAACGTCTGTCGCCATGGTTACTATGGCAGTACGAGGTAAAACCTGGTGGAAACCGAGGGTAATGCGGTTAGAACGTCATTGACTGGCGACTCCTCACCGCTGCTCACACGCCCCGTTTCTTTGGTTAAAATCGCCAGACTGATCTCATGAAACTGCGTATGTATGACACGCCAATTCTTATTTCCATTTTTGGCGTGCTATTAACACACATAATCGCTTTTCAGCGTGTTTATGAACGGCGTTGACTTAACGTTACATTACTGTATATATAAATATGTGACCTACCCCAACCCCGTCCCTAAACCTACCCGTCACTGGTTAATACCATTTCATGAGTCTTTCCCTACCATCCTAGTAAGAAAAATATCGCTCCCCAGAATGTATATCAAAATTTGGCTTTATTTCGGTCGTATTTTTAACGGCGTGTACATACACGCGGAATCACTCGGACATTTAACGGTGTAGATATACACGCTTACACGCGGATAGCTCAAAATGCGCATAAATAACACGCCACTTGACTTGAAAGTGGCGTGTATGTTTACGCAAAAGTCATGATGTCATGTTGAAATCGCAATTTTCTCACGATTTACGAAACATTTGGGATATTGTAAGTAATCAACTAAACAAAATATATAACATTGGCCTAGTGGTACTGCAAAAATCCTGCATATTGTACCTTTAAATCCAGTAATCATATTTAAAAAATCATGGAACCACAAGCAGACATTATCAGTGTTTATTTTCAAACAGTTTACAGTATGTGTATTTGTTTGATTTCATTACAACTGAAAAAAAAATATATATATAAGGATTGACTGATGATGGACCCTTTTGTAAGGAACAATCCAGTCACAACGTGAGGAAATAAACGTACATAATTTTGGCCAAGTGACATCATAATTCATAGCCGTTCAGTTGCAGCCATGTTAATGATCAGCTATCAGTATCTGTCCAAATTTCACTGCATGCCTAATTAACAAAGTTTTCCTGACCCCTTCAAATGATGAAACATTGTCTGTTCCTTCAACCACAAATGTGCAGGACTGCTTTAATTATGCAGCCAATGACATCAGCGGGAAATTAGGGAAGCGAGAGTTATGCTAATTAAGAGATGAGAGATTGTCATCGACTACTTTTGAAAAGGGCTAATGGAGAATTTGGCACATAACTTGGGTTAACGCACACGCTCTCTGCAGCGAACGTCTCTGTCTCGAGCGTAATGAATCATTTTATCTGCAGATATTGTTTAGTATCACTTACTACATGGGGGCAGTCATGGCTAATGGTAACAGAGTTGGACTGGTGACCCAAAGGTTGCTGGTTCGATTCAGTACCGGCAGGCATATGACTGAGGTGTCCTTGAGCAAGGCACCTAACCCCCAATCGCTCCCGGGCGCCACTCAGGGTGCCCGCTGCTCCGGGTGTGTGTATTCACGTTTGCAGTGTGTGTGTGTGTTCACTACTCACTACTCTGCTCCTAATGTGTGTGCACTTACTTGGATGGGTTAAATGCAGAGGTCAAATTCCAAGTATGGGTTACCATACTTGGCCATCACGTGTCACTTTCACTTTCACTTTCACTTTCACTTTCACTTTCACTTTCACTTTCACTTCACTTTCACTTTCACTTTCACTTTCACTTTCACTTTTTCACTTTTTCACTTTCACTTTACTGTGCGGAGTCCAAGAGGAACATTTTATTGCTCAGATGTTACTACATGTCAGAGACTTAATGGAGTTATGTGTTATCATAGCGTTTCATATAAAATGTGAATCGATACGGTGAAAGTATAGCGCTGTAAAATGAGTGAGGAGCCGCTCAGATTATTTGGTCTTGGGAGCGTTTGATGAATGTTGGAGTTCATATTGAGATCTCTGACTTTGTCTTTGCACAGTTTGAAACTTCATTGAGCTCTTTTTAAAGAGATCTCATTTATGCGGGCTGCTTGAAACGGAAACAAAAAAAAACACTTTGAACTTTAAACTGTATTGCTGGTATCAGCGGGAAGCAGAACTCAGTGTAACACACTATTCGTCTTAATATGTGGTAATTAGTTCCCTGTAGTTTCATTAATTGATTCACGGGCGAATAGCCACAGCTCAGTGAAGACAAGTGAATCTGTTTTCCTGCGGCTGACGTGAGGTGAGAGGGGGAGAAATGTGAACATTACTATAAAGATGGATTAAGATTGTGGTTTATGAGATTGTTGATGATCTACACACTCTACAGTACTGGTCACAAGTTTGGGGTCAGTAAAATTTTTTACTGTTTTTGAAAGAGCCTTCTCACCAATGCTGCATTTATTTGATTAAAAATACAGTAAATACAGTAATAATGTGAAATATTTTTACAGTTTGAAATAACTATGTTCTATTTGGATAGATGTTAAAATGTAATTTATTCCTGTGATCAAAGCTGATTTTTCAGCATCATTACTCCAGTCTTCAGTGTCACATGATCCTTCAGAAATCATTCTAATATCAGAGTTTTTTTTGTGATTGTTGCGGGCAAAAATCCTTGATTATGCGGCACGTTTTCTTAAAAAATGCGATGAAATTGCGGGAATTTGCAAAAATTGCGGGAACTTGATGAAACTGCGGTTTGATGAAAAAGAGAGAAAAAAGTGATTCACCCAACACCCTGTTCTCACTAGGCTACCTTAATGTAAAGAGTAATTTCTTATTACTTCCTATGATAAGCAAGCACTAGGCTACATCACAGAAAATGCTGGAATATTTCAGTTCTCATCTTGTTTTATTTCAGACCTTAATAAACACATCAAACTTACAAAACATTGATGAGTCAAAGTTCTGTAGCTTTACAAAAGGAATACAACTTCTGTAAAAATTAATAAATAAAATATAAAAAAATAAAACGTGTGCTTCCTGTTTTACAGCTTTTCGATGGTTCACGTCGCGTAATTACGTCACTTCATAACGTTCTTATGACAACAGGGGAAACGGCGGCTCTTGTGTGAAGTAAACGCAACATCTTTCAACTTTCTGCTAAGATATGTGTGACTTTTTTGCAACGAAAATGCGGGGATTATGAAATCATGCAAGCCCCGCATATTTTGCGCGGAAATTGCCAATTTATGCGGTGAAAGTGCGGCGTATTTGAAAAATGCGGCGCCCGCATAAATATGCGGACTTTGGCTGATTATGCATTAAATCATGCGATCGCATAATCGCGTTTTTATGGAGGGACTGTAATATGCTGATTTGCTGCTCAATAAACATTTTTTATTTCTATCAATGTTGGAAACTGTTGTGCTGCTTCATATTTTTGTGGAAACCGTAAATGTTGTTTTTTGTTTTTTTTTTGGTCAGGATAAAGGACTCTAAAAGTGCAATAGAACAGCATTTATATTAAATTGAAATATTCTGTAATTATAAATGTCTTAACTGCCCCTTTTGGTAAATGTAATGCATGCTTACAACAACAAAAAAACTTACAAATTTACCGCAACCTTTTGAACGGTAGTGTATGTTACAGTAACACTCATGTGCCAAGTTCTTAAAATTGTAATATTTGCATTTATGTTGATTTATATTATGTTCATAGCTTTTGATCAAACAAATAAATAGCACCTGGCAGTGAGATTATTTATCTGTTTTTTCTTGCATATTTGTGACAGACATTGAGGTCATCGAGTCTCACAGCATCATGATTTCTATGGCATGAGATGAGTCGGTCCGTCTCTTTGTAAAACCTGTCATAATAATGTGACAAAGACACTGTCTGATGTTCTTCCTAATGTTTTGATCTTGGTGGCTGTATGTGAGGAATATTCTACATATACAGAATGTGTCACCACATGGAGTTCTGGAGGGGGAAAACTTTATTCTGGATAAACCTCTAATGGTAAAGTTGTTAAAAAATGGATTTTGATGTAATTTGATGTAAACCATGTAATTTTGCACAGTTTCTAGCCAACTCCAAATTAACACAGATATATTTAGTCATCAGCATCTGTTTATCCTCTCATTTCGCTCTTGGGGTGTTAATTTAGTTTTTTTGTAACATGCAATTTTAATGTTTTGGTAAATTAATAGGTCCTGATACAGAGAACAAGCGTCACTTCACTGTACCAAGTATGAATTAGACAGAAGTCAGATACATTTCTGTTGATCTATATCGGCAATGAACTTGTTGCCACACAAATAGATTGAATTTTGCATAATGTTTTTTTTTTTATCCCTTAGTAATATGGATTATTTAGCTGTTTTTCCTATTTGTCAATTTCTTTACTCAACAAAGTCTGTTTTTCCTCTTATCTGGCTCTTGGTGAATGTTAATATTTGTTTTCATGATATACATTTTTTGTGTTTTTGTAAAAAATAATAGATCACGA
>CM070820.1:47668732-47703732 GCA_036326025.1 Chrosomus eos | reverse complement strand
CCCAAATTCCATTTTTTTCCGTTTTAATTTTTGGGAATTCTTTTTTTTTTTTACCCTTTACTGTTATTTTAGTCATAAAAAGAGTGTGCTTTTAAAGTTAATGATTAAAATTTATACAAATAAAATAGAAATGACCTTAAATTACAGACATTTACTGAGTAGCCTTTTCAGGACAAATACTGCATGCAACATGACACTGCACTCTTCAAGTAATAACAAAATATGGTTATGAGCTTTAAAACTGTCCAGTAAAATAAATTATATTAGTTTATATAAGTTTAAATAAAAGTCACACTCTGTCTCTCTCTCGCCCATTCTCGCTCGCGGAGTTCGCTTCGCTTTTGTCCAGTCCGGCGCCTCATAGACAGACGCGGTGTGTGTGCGTGTATGTGAGAGAGACGCGTGAGTGATTAAGAGACAGAGGGAGAGCGGGGAAAGGAAATACAACGGAAAGAATACGCTGCGTGTTTTAAATAGCATAAAAAAATGAACGAAACGCAATATGTGGCGGCCGGAGTTGATTTTGTGGCCGCGAATTAGTCTATGTGTGGGAAACACTGCATAAAAGTCACGTGTGAACTGCTCGGCTGGGTACTGAGGGCTTATAGCGTCGACGTCGAGTTTCTTAACTTTTTCGCCGACGAAATCAGAGCCGTGGAGAGCCGCTTCGCCATGCTTTCATTGTTTTGATGCCGTCATTGGAGCTGAAAGGACGGGAGGGGTTGTGTCGCCCAGATTTGCTTCCCCCGGTCTGCATTTAAAATGAAGCCACACTCTCGATCGTTTACGTCTCGTAGCCATCGCGCTTTCGGGGGATTTAAAAATCCAGTCGCATACTGTAACGTCATGCCGCGGAACGGATGGATGGAACGGAACATACGGAATCGTTAGTGGAATCGTTAACGTGTGGACGTGTACGATTCCGATGGATCGGAACGTTTGGAACCGGTTCCAAACCGGAACCTGGAACCGATTCCCAAGCCTAAGTAGAGTAGGGTAGGCTAGGGTAGAGTAGGGTAGGGTAGGGTAGGGTAGGGTAGAGTAGGGTAGGGTAGGGTAGGGTAGAGTAGGGTAGGGTAGGGTAGGGTAGAGTAGGGTAGGGTAGGGTAGGGTAGGCTAGGCTAGGGTAGGGTAGAGTAGGGTAGGGTAGGGTAGAGTAGAGTAGAGTAGAGTAGAGTAGGGTAGATAAGGGTAGGGAGTAGGTAGAGTAGGCTAGGCTAGAGTAGAGTAGGGTAGAGTAGAGTAGGGTAGAGTAGGGTAGGGTTGGGTAGAGTAGAGTAGGGTAGGGTAGGCTAGGCTAGGGTAGAGTAGGGTAGAGTAGGGTAGATAAGGGTAGGGAGTAGGGTAGAGTAGGCTAGGCTAGAGTAGAGTAGGGTAGAGTAGAGTAGGGTAGAGTAGGGTAGGGTTGGGTAGAGTAGAGTAGGGTAGGGTAGGCTAGGCTAGGGTAGAGTAGGGTAGGGTAGGGTAGGGTAGAGTAGGCTAGGCTAGGGTAGAGTAGAGTAGAGTAGAGTAGAGTAGAGTAATACACAACCATTTAGGGTCAGTACATTTTTAATTAATAGCCTACTTGTAATCAGCAAGAATGTATTAAAGTGATCAAAAATGACAGTAAGTAACATGAATAATGTTACAAAGATTTCTATTTCAAATAAAGGCTGATTAAAATTGTAACAGTTTTCCACAATAAAAAAAAATACTGTTTTTGATCAAAAATAAATGCAGCCTCGGTGAGCAAAAGAGACTTCTTTTAAAAACATAAAAAAAACGTACAGACCTCAAACTTTTGTAGTGTATTTATTAATATCAAATAGAGAGATACAGGAGAAATAGGAATAGGAGAACAGAATCAAATAAAACAAAATAGAAAATATGAGTATATACATTTTTTTATAATATAAAAGATGTGAAAAGCAGAGTAAAACAAATTGTAGTATATAATAAAATATAAGAGAAGTAGATTAGAATAAAATAAAGTATAGTATAGAATACAGCAGAAGGTAAAACATAATAAAATAGAACAGAACAAGTAGAATAAAATAAAAATACAATACAATAAAAAGAATAAATAGAACAAAGTAAAATAAAATGAACACAAGGGATAATAATACAAGACAAGAACAAAACAGAACAAAGAAGAGAATAGGATCAAGAATACAGTTGACTGGGTCAAGTAGAATCAAAATAAAACACCGTAAAACATGTTCAAAGTTGTAAATAAAATAATGATTATTAAAGTATGTTTACAAGAAACTTTCACATTGAATTTCATGTTACTTGCCATTTCTTTGTAATTATTTGGGAAATGAAATAATTTCCCAGTGAAGGGGATTCCCCCCAGTGAATAGAGCAAATAGAATGAAATAGAAAACGGTAGATAAAAGCACTCTTTTGAAAGCCCTGGGGGATTGTGGGTAATTTTGTTCTGACGGGGGTGGTGTTTTATGGCGGTGGTGTCTCAGAGGTCGGGGGGTTTTTGCTGTGTGTAGGAGCTGAGAACCAGTGCGACTCTGAGCATGTGCTGGGTGTGCTGGTTTGATGGAGCGATGAGGGATAGGATGGACAGATCGGATGGCCTGAGAGAGGGGATTTAGCGGCTGGCGTGTTAAGAGTGAAGTTTCCCTCTAGCTGTCAGCACACCAAGAGTAATGAAGACATGAGACACACACACACACACACATACACACGCACTCAAAAACGACATCTGGAACGCGTTACTGGCCTTCATCCGACTTTTACACACTTTACACCAGAACAGGCTACTGATAACAGCTGAAAACAATTACTGAACTCTGCAAACTGCTGTTAGTGTAGACGAGGTTAATGTGTGTGTGTGTGTGTGTGTGTGTGTGTGTGTGTGTGTGTGTGTGTGTGTGTGTGTGTGTGTGTGTGTGTGTGTGTGTGTGTGTGTGTGTGTGTGTGTGTGTGTGTGTGTGTGTGTGTGTGTGTGTGTGATAGAATTACACTGCAAACAGTAGTTAGATCACCACTTAGAAATGGTCAAACACCCGGGGAGGATTGCAAATCGCTGCCATTAAAGACTCTCTTCTCAAAAATAACATCTCTATATTACAAAACACATCATATAGAAACATTTTACTTAATGCAGAGTTTAAAGTGGCCGTATCATGTTGTATATTTAGACATATTCTAATGTTCAGTTCTCAGATCTCCTCGCCAGTTCACACAGGCCGTTTATAGACACTAAGGTTAAGCCAATCAGAATAGTCACAGTTGAGCTCATTAACATATGATGGCCCTCGTTTGCATATCAGCACCTATTCTAGACTTATTTTGTGGAACGCCCAACGTGAGATCACATTTACCCAAAACCCTGCTCTGTGGAAAAGTCTTAAGCATGTTATGCTTCACAAAATCATGTTTATTAATAGCTTTCTTTATTTATAGCTTTTGCTTTAGTGCACTATAGTCAGAAATATCCATTTTAGGTTTCCAAACATTCCTTTTGCAAATATTTTAATAATCCAGTGAGATTATTTTTGTATGAAAATCAATGCAATATTGATGGTTTTATTTTAGTATGATTAATATATTGTATTTATTAATATTTTAAATTAATGTTTTTTGGTTGTCGCTTTAATTCTTTATGTCGTTTTTTTAAAAGTATTTCATAGCTTATATAATTCATTTTTATTTCAGTTTTAGTAATATTTGTTCTTGAACTTACTTTATATCAGTTAGTTGCAAAGGCAATTTTTTTAAGGTTACCTTTTCATGTAAAACAGAGAAGGAAATGAATACTTGAATAAAGTCGTTATTTTTGTTTGCTTTTTGCGCTCAAAAAGTATTCTCGTCGCTTGATAAACTTAAGATTGAGCCACACTTGGACTATTTTAACGTTTTCTTTAATAACTTTTCGGGGCTGTCAAGTTTCAATCCCTTAGAAGCCTATGGAGGAGTGATCCAGCTCTCAGATTTAATCACAAATATCTTAATTTGTGTTCTGAAGATGAACGAAGGTCTTACGGGGTTGGAACGACATGAGGGTGAGAAATTACTGACAGAATTTTCATTTTTGGGTGAACTATCCCTTTAATGTTTCTAATAACATAAAAAAAGAAAAGAATAATTTTCCAAATATTAAATGTTTTGCCTAGTCCTACTTACATGTATAAGACTTTAGATGGAGAAATGTGGGTCGAGAGTTGTTTTTACACTATGAAAGGACTTTATTGAGTGGTTTGTGGATAGATGTGGCTGTGAAAGAGATGTTTTCTTCATCACAGACAGTGAGACATGGGCGGTCTGACAGTCGCACTGATTTAGAGGCCGACACACACTCACACACACACAGCGGCGAACGATGAACTTCTCCATGTCATGATTTATTCATAAGGATCGGTCAACACCCTTATATCATATTCTGCAATATTTAAAATACAGCCGTGTTGTCAAAAACGCAGACGAACTCGGCATGTGTGCGGCTCTGTGTGTCTGAGAAAATATGCATGTGACATTTCAAGACACTGATGTTAAGACGTGAGACCTTGACTATTTGAATACTGTAAACACTTGTGCTGCTTTCAACTCTGTTTAAGTGGTGTGCATGTCAACTTCTGTCTCAACTAATGCTGTGTATTTGGAGGACGAGACTACTTATTTGTTCAAAGAATGGCAGATGATGCGAGTGTTTGGGAAATCATGTTTGGAATCAGTTATTGAGTATCCGAGTGAAATCTCTTGTCGTATATGCAGTGAGTGTTAAAACAGCGTTATGTCTTAATTGCATCAGTATTTGAGTTGCTGGATTGAGAGAGAGAGAGAGAGAGAGAGAGAGAGAGAGAGAGAGAGAGAGAGAGAGAGAGAGAGAGAGAGAGAGAGGGCTGTAGATCAGACCTATAGATCGGCATTACACTCACCAAGAGCCTAATTCACTCACAACACAGACACAGCAGCATTAGTTAAATTACATTGTTTAGAGCGGCTGTCAGTCAGCACGCTAACCTTTGCTAAACGATTGGCATCTCAACAAATGAGTTTGCACTGTAATGCAATAATGAAAGCTGACAAATAGCGCGCGCACACGCACGGACGCGCACGGGAAGCAAAGACTGATGCAGCACATCAACCAATCAATCCAGACCATACACACTACCATACAGACAAAAGACAAACACACACACGTTCCTGAGCAGCATCACTGTTTCCATCTATCCACTGATGTATTGATCTGTCTCTTCTGTGTATCTATTTATTTAGATGTTCAGTCTTCAGTGTCACGTGATCCTTCAGAAAGCAAAGTTCAGAAGAACAGAATTTACCTTTTGTAACATTATAAATGCATTTATTGTTGATCAATTTAATGCATCCCTGCATAATAAAGTATTAATACATTTTTCTTTTACTTAGGCTTAATAATTGTTTTGTGTGTGTGTGTGTGTGTGTGTGTGTGTGTGTGTGTGTGTGTGTGTGTGTGTGTGTGTGTGTGTGTGTGTGTGTGTACAGTGTTAAAGATCAGTTCGATTAATGGTAATTGTTTTTAAATATCTTTATAGAACAAACCTTTTCCTATGACAGTTGATGAGTGTTTTGGCTGTTCATTTACACGTGTCAACGATGTTTTCTAGGCCTGAAAGCGCAAACTTTTAAAAACGGGTTTACCAAAAAGATACCATTATCGTCTCAAAAACATTAATTTGTGAAAACGTTGACGTCATGCGTTTGCGTATTACGTGTTCAGTCTATAGTGTATTTTACAAAGTGACATCATCAGAATACAGCGTTTTAGTCGTTGTCACGGATCTGCATGAACGTGGACACTTTTTTTTTTTTTTTTTTCTCGTTTTTATCACATTGTTGTCGTGTAAACGTACCCTCACTGTAACCATAAAGACATACTGAGAAAGACCGAAATGTTAAGACATCATATTGGATGGGGATAAATGTCACACACATATCAGGGTTGAACAGAAATTGCAGTGACAATAACTAATTATGATTAACTACATTTTAATTTCAATACAGGCTAAATGTGTGTTTGTTTGTATAAGTTAAAATGCAGAGCTAATTTGACATGTAAATTGACTAATTTACCGCTATTATTGAAAGTTCAGTATGGTGATAATTATCTCACAAGTGTTTCATAGAGAGAGTGTTTTCTGAATAAATGCTGCTTTCTGGAACAGACACTTATGTTCCTTTTCCAGTTATGACATCATCCCTCAAAACTGCACTGAACAGACGACTGTGTGTGTGTGTGTGTGTGTGTGTGTGTGTGTGTGTGTGTGTGTGTGTGTGTGTGTGTGTGTGTGTGTGTGTGTGTGTGTGTGTGTGTGTGTGTGTGTGTGTGTGTGTGTGTGTGTGTGTGTGTGTGTGTGTGTGTGTGTGTGTGTGTTGGTGAAGTCATCTTTATGTATGTCTTTATTTCCCAGTTACTGGCAGAAACTTTTATTTTAGCTGTAAAAGTGTCAGTGGTTCTCAAAGATGTCTTTCTTTCTTTCTTTCTTCTTCTTTCTTTCTTTTCTTTCTTTCTTTCTTCTTCTTTCTTTCTTTCTTTCTTTCTTTCTTTCTTTCTTCTTTCTTCTTTCTCTCTTTCTCTCTTTCTTCTTCTTTCTTTCTTCTTTCTTTCTTTCTTTTTTCTTTCATTCTTTCTTTCTCTTTTTCTTCTCTCTCTCTCTCTTTCTTTCGTTCTCTCTTTCTTTCTTTCTCTCTTTTTTCTTCTCTCTGTCTCAGTGGTATAAATGTGGTACAACACACACTCTCTTCTCTCTCTCTCTCTCTCTCTCTCTCTCTCTCTCTCTCTCTCTCTCTCTCTCTCTCTCTCTCTCTCTCTCTCTATCTATGTGTCGCTGAGCATGCTGGGTAAGGGTCACATGTGGCATCGCCTCAAGGTCGTCCAGCGTGACTGTATCAAGAGCTCAAAGGATGTTAGAATTGCTTGTGCATTTACAATGTTTTCCAAGTCTTTTTATCCTTCTCTGTGCTACAGTTATCTGAAGTTAATTAATAATTAACTCAAAATGTACTTTTATTTTATCAGTACATATTGATATACGTACTATATTTAATTAATCAGCATATCATAATTCATTTACATTTGTTTTGACACTTGTATCCCTAGCCGAGCTGTGCAATGTGTGTGTTCTCTTTGATTGTGTATTTAAAGGCTTTCAGCACAGCATATGTTAACATGAGACACACGGTCAAATATGCACGATGAACGTGTTTTAATGTGAAGAAATCTGTTCACTTCTGTGTTTGTGAAGAGCAGGTCACAATTTTGTTTCATAAAAGCACAGATAAATGTGAATTGACAGGTGGCAGAACCTATGACTCTCTCTCTCTCTCTCTCTCTCTCTCTCTCTCTCTCTCTCTCTCTCTCTCTCTCTCTCTCTCTCTCTCTCTCTCTCTCTGTAGATTGGTGTTTCTCTCTGTCAGTATACTGTAATTGATCGTGAATTGTTTCTTGTCAGGTGTTTGATAAGTTTAGGGCATGTGAGTCATTCCTCTATAAAGACAGTCCACAAGTCTATTCTACAAGTTTTCTGTGATATAATAGAAATATCCTCAACTAGAGATCATTTGATTGTAGGTGTGTTTATTTTAAGTTCACCTATTTCATCGCTTTTTCAGATATTACCTTTCCTTCAGTGTGTATTAGAGCTGTTTATGACTGTAAAAGACCTGCAAAGTTTCAAAAATCAAAGTGCAGATAAATCAGAGTTATTGAGTTATTGTCTCCCAAAAGAAACAAACAATTCTGCATGTTTTAGTTTTAGTTAACTGTATATTCCTGGTTGCAATGTATATTCCTTATTCTGTGTAACTATAATAAACACAAAAATCGAAAGAATTATGAAATCCTCAGAAAAGAGGATAAAATGCATGTTATCATGGCCACATTTTAGTGGTGCACTGATAAATGAGATGTTTTTGGGGCTGATCTTCAATCACTAGAATTGACATTGTAATGAAACGGCACTTGAAAGGAAATGTTGATGTGTAACCTCAATTTTTTTTTAATTATTAGTTAAATTAGTCATATTTCAATGCCAATTTCAAATCTACAAGATCTCATTCAAGAAATTCTCAAATAAACATTTCAATTTGTCTTGCTTCTCGATTCCTGTTTACGCACATGGAAATCGTAATCCCTCGTTTATTTGGGAATGTCTAAAAAGAGACACTGACAGTTACAGTAAGCAGATGCATTTGTGTTATGGAGATGATAATTGCTGTAAACTACACGGCAGCCACATTTTCAGCATAACGGCCTGGATATTATTAGCGTCGGGCTCAGACGGCATGACCTCGGACCGCCCACAGTCTGTTTACTGACCGCCTGATGCATTCTGCACATAGAAAGACAAGCGCTGACTGAAATGTCAGTCGGGGAGCGCAGCAGCTTGTTGTCTAAGCGAGCAGTTCATGACCAGAGCTGTAATGTGCACCAGACTTAAAGCCGATGCACTGTTGGTGAGAACACGTTTTATTTAACACGGAGAAGGCATAGAGGAATAAAACCATGATACAGCATCATTAAAACACACTCAGAAATGCCAACAGACGTATTATTGCTAATGTTGCTCTGGTCCACTTGTTTAGCTGTACTTGTGATGGACAGATTTTGTCGAAAGTCTGTTGGTGGGGCATCAAAATAGTGTTAGCAGATGTTAAGCAGACAATATTAATAATCTAATGTCTGCTAGTTGACATGTAGTTACAAAGGTACTTTTAGTTACAGTAGTAGAAAGTCTAAAGTGAACTTTTGAAATAAAGTGTTACCTATACATTTATTATATTAATGTCCATATTTTACAGTAGCGCATCTAATCACATCACACAAAGCTATCATAAAACCTCAGAAGACTTTAAAGAATATAGCTGTACGGACTTTTAAAATGTTTTATTGTTTTTTGTACTTTTGTATTTGCCTCTGGTCACCATTAACTGTCATTATACTGCAAGAACTAACAATTTTTGAGAAATGTGATTAAATAAATGCATTTGAAACGATATAAGGTTGAGTAAATGCTATCCTTTAAAACCATAGCTTTAGTTTAAGGATATTATTTGTGCATTTTGGCAGATTTGAAGTGAGTTTGGCCCCATTAACAGAGCAGATCTCTTGCTATTCAGCCTCGGCTTCTGTCTGCGTTTCTCCAGCCTCATCACCATACGTGTGTGTGTGTGTGTGTGTGTGTGTGTGTGTGTGTGTGTGTGTGTGTGTGTGTGTGTGTGTGTGTGTGTGTGTGTGTGTGTGTGTGTGTGTGTGTGTGTGTTGGCAGCTGGACTCTGGGTTGGAGTCATTCATCACGCGCAGGAGGAAGATGAGGGGGTCTTCTGCTGTATGATTTGTCGTGCAGTTCAGGGTGTGTCTGTTTTCTCTCTGTGGGATCTCATAGTGTCGGCTTCACAGCTGCTGAGTTACACATAAAGATGCACTTCAGCTTTCACACACATCACTATCACGCAGGGCCTCAGAGACTCAGTGTCTCAACTAGTTGTAGTTTGTTGAAATAAAAATGTGCTGGAAAATGTCTGAAATTAGCTAAATCTGACCAAAATAAATGTTATAAAGGGGAAGGCGTTTCATACTTTTATAGGCATGTCCGGGTTAGTAGCAGAGTTATTTTAATATGATTTATATGTATTACTATTTAATGGCGTTTATTTTCATAGGCCTATTTTAAGCTGTTTGAATTTTATTACTTGTATGTGTTTTTTCTTTTTAATTATCTTTTTTTTTTTTTTTTAGCTTTAATTTTTTTTTTAGTAGTACTTCAACTTTACCTTAATTTAAGCTTTATCTCAATTAATGAAAAATAAAAAAAGTTTTTAGACTGTAAACAAATTAAATGGTTTATCAGTTAAATGAATAACTCACCCAAACTTTTTTTTTTTTTATCTGGAAGATGATGTGGGCCAGAATGAGCTTCTCTTTTCAGTATAATGAGAGAAATGTAATGCATATTGCCAAGCTCCAAAAGTGATAAAGAATCAGAAAACCAATAGTCCATATAGCGTGTGCACTGTATCCCAAGTCTTCAAGAGTTTTATGAAAGCGGAGCAGACTCAAACATATCGCAGATCTCAGCTTCAGACATTTATAAACTAATTTTATTCAACTTATAGAGGTTATATAATATGTCTGCAGTCTGCATTTGCTTTCACCAATGAGAGAGAAATGTCTAATGCTCAGATCAAGGAGAAGTAGCTCCTAATGTACTTCATAAATAATGCTTGTCTGTCTTATTTTTTAGCTCCTCCCCTCCAGCTGCCAGTCTTTTCACCATCCAATCAGCATCTGATGCTTAATACAGACTTGAGGTTCTACAAACCCTACAGTTTTTCTAGTTGTTTTCTTGTTTTTACCCAGACATACATTGGCTTATGTCGGTAAAATAGGCTTAGAACAGCATTCATATTAACTTCAGGGTAAAATAGGGATTGATGATGCTCGTTTTCCTTTTGTTTTCCAATATCTAACAGGGCTATAGAAGTAAATGTACTATCATTCTATGGATGCATTTACAATTATGCATTTAGCTGATGCTTCTATATCCAAAGTGACTTACAAAAGAGGAACAAAAGCAATTTGTCAAAGAGCCAACGATATCCGTAATAAACAATGCCAGGTTTATTAGATAACTAGATTAGGAAGCGAGCTATAAAGGAGGAGAAATGCGGAGAAGAAAAGTTTTTTGTTTTTTTTATGAGTGTGTGTCAGTGCATGACTAATTTTTGCTTGCCAATTAGAATTGAAGTCAGTTATTGCAAAAATACCAGACCATCACTAGTTAAAACAACACGTTGGGTCACTCATTTTATAGTGAAGTTATGTGCACACATGAAAGTGTGTATTCCTGAGTGTGTGTCTGCTGTCTGTTAGTCTGTGCTGATGCAATACCACATGCATTATACCTGGATCTATCAGTCCCATGCACACATAATATTGCTTTTTTGATTTTAGCTGACCTTGGTCCTCGCACTGAGAGGATATTCTGTTAACAAAAGAGCAAAGACGCTTCACATCCCAGCGTCCGCTGTTGAGGAATCTTCTCCATCCAGTGTTTGTTGACAGCTCAGCGATTCAGCCGCTCTGATTCAAAGGTTTCTTCACATCTGGCTTACTTTAAAGGGATGTTTCGGGTTTAATTCAAGCTAGGCTGTAAATACAGCATCTGTGACATGCTGTCGATTACCAGAAATAAATGTAGACTCATTCATCGGTTTATAAAAACAAACAAAAACAGTTTACAGTTGTGGACTTAAAATGGAAGTCAATGGGGCAAGACATATTGATGTTTCTAAATAACTGTTTATCTGGTATTTCTAACAGTTTTACTTTTAGTATTTAGATAGTTAATTCACATATTTTTGTGGCATTCTTGCATGTATTGTGAAAAATGCTAGGTTTTCTGGCTTTGTCATGACAAGTTGAAATATCAGATACTTTGCATGTACAAGGTTAGTAAGAAATTGTATCACATTATATAGTGAGGGCATTACTTCAGTACTTTTGTTTTTGCTTCTCTGTGGATCAACGACTATCTTCTACTGAACCCTAAATATTCAGTGAAATACTTTAGGTATAATTGTTGGGTTATTATGTATACTACCATATAAAGAAGTCTCTTCTGCTCAACAAGGCTGCATTTATTTGATCAAAATACAGTTAAAAACAACAATGTTGTGAAATTTTATTGAAATTTAAAATAGCTGTTTTTTATCTGAATATATTTTAAAATGTAATTTATTTCTGTGATGCAAAGCTGAATTTTCAGCATCATCAAGACATTTTTCTTATCAGTGTTAAAAACAGTTGTGCCACATTTTTTGTTGAAACCGTGATACATATTTTTCAGGATACTTCAATAAGTTCAAAAGAACAGCATTTATTTGAAATAGAAATCTTTTGTAATGTTATGAAAGCCTTTAAACTCACATTTAATCAATTTAATGCATCCTTACTGAATAAAGGTATACATTTATTTTCCAAAAAATTCTCACTGACCCCAATAGTAGTGAATTAGACATTTTTTACGTTTTCTCAAACATTTACATTTTACGAGGCAATATCAGATTAAAACTCAAGATCTCTGTGTTCTGTTCGTCCTGCGTTTGTTCAAAACTTCTGAATGCTACAAAACTTCGAAACTCTAAAATCTTCTTGTAGTCGACGTGAAGCGGCTGATTGCGTATTAAATGTGAATTCATTTCTCAACGTCTGTTGTGTAACATGAGTTAGCATAAAATGAAAAAAATAAGATTAGCGCATGAAAATAGACATTTGTGAATTATTCAGAGCGTGACTAAACAGGTGCGAGTCAGACTTAGCAGACATCTACAGGGCCAATAAATCATTCATGAAAAATTAAATAAGCCATCCATAATTTATAAATGTGTTGGTAAGCAATTAATCATTTATAGTTGTTTGTAATGCTGATCATGTATCAGAGCAAAACCGACGCTTTTAAAAGTTTGAGCAGAAGAGGATTTTGGAGGACGTCGACTCTGAGACCTTCTGTATTGTTTGGGTTTTTTTTTTTTTTGCTCCAAGAAAGTCTTGCCTCCTGAAGTATGAGGGCAAATGAAAAGGGAAAGAGGCTTTTATCAGGAAAGTTGTTTGGATAGTTTTCTCCACAAGTGATCTGGGATTTCATCCACCGTGTGCAGCTGCAGCTGCACCATTAAAGCCAGAGACAAAGTTGCACACACTTTGTAGTGTGCACTTTTAACCTTTCTCCTTCAAGGTAACTCAGATCTCAGAAGTGGGACTTTTACAAGTTATCAGAGGTTATCGAGCTTGTCCTTAAATCCCTCAGGCGGTACTGTGGTGTCTCTGATGTGTAACCTCCATTTCTCTCTGGCAGAAGAAACTCCAATTGTACAAGGCCACTGGAGCCCGACTCCTCTAAGCCTTCGCAGAGCACTGCAATTCAGAATCGCCGGCGTTGCTCTAAAAATCCTCGGCAGTCTTTCCATCAAAGCCGGCTGGGTTTATTTTGTGCTTCACTCTCGGCTGACCCATATCCTGTATATAGCAAGCCCATGATGACGGTGATAACCTGAGTCTTGAACCCGGTCCTTGGCTGACAGAATTGGGAAGTTGCCGGCAGAGATGATGAATGGACCGACGGCGTGAGAGTTTAGCGTAAAAGATTTTTATCGGGATGTGGCATTCCTTGGTGCCGCTGACCTCTGCGCTTGTGTATCTGATAGTATGAGTGAAATCTAAACACTTGACCGGGTTTTAAAGGGGTCGAATAATGGAAACCAGATTTCCTTGGCTTTATTAAGAGTAATATAAGAGTTCAATGTAATATCGCTGTGTTTCCCAGTGGTGCAGCGTCATGGGAAAAGAAATCGTATTTTACCTCAGTTGTTTATCCGAGTTTGCTGTCTGAATTGAGTGTGATTATATTGTGTAAAGCAAAATATTATACAAACACAACACATCTGTCTGGCATGTTGGTTGAGGTTTGGTGAATCTTAATCTCTGATCGCACTCTTTTTTCAGTGTGAAATCAAACTGCCTTCCTGTCACAGGGGGATAAACAGATGGAAATTAAGGAGTAGAGAGAGGTGGATATTAATATCTGCTGTTCAACTTTATTAATAAACAAAACAAAGAAGATAGTCCAAAAAATAGCGAGAGATTCTATATATACTCTAAAAACTGTACTGTAAAAACAGCACAAAAAAAAGTGTAAATAATAGTTCATTTTCATTTTTTGTGTGAAATCAAACTGCCTTTTTTATGAATGAATGGCTTGCTCTAACCATAGGCATAATATATACATAGACGCCCTATTGGCCGCTTTGTAACGTTGCTGCGATACGTCAACGTGTCCGCCATTTTGCGGAGGTCAAGACTGCGCTGTAATTAAATGCAAGTAAACGGGTGAGCTGCGGTTTTCCTGGATAAAAACAATAATAACGTTTACATTTATCAGCTGATTTCAGTGGTTTGTACGTGGTGTACGTTTCTATTACTAATTATATAATGACCAAATACAACCCAAAAAAAAAATTTTTTTGGGCGAGACCTGTTTTCAATTGTGTGGCGACTTGTACAGCCCCACGCAGCGCACGAAACAGGCATTTTACTCAATTCCCATAATGAGAGGTATGAGAAACTTGCCCTCCTTGATATGGCGGCTCCGTTGATGTACGCTCCAGCAGCCAATAGGCTTTTCCTGCAGTTCCTGGATGTCAACGTTGAATTTACTGTCGAATGTGAACCACTGAATTTGTGGAAGCGAATTTGCAAAGCGAAATAAAATGGACCTAAAACCGCCTGTTGAATATTATAGGTTGTATTTTTAATCAGTTTGAATATTTTGGAAGTGAAATATGAAAGGTTAATATAGATTACTGAAAATGTACTAATGAAAATGTTTTGAATTGAAATATTCACAGCTTAAATATTCAACCATGCTAAATTGCAGCCCATACAAATGCAAGCCCTAAAAATACAATGCATTAAAATACAAGCAGAGTTAATGCAATGCATATTTTTTTCAAGTAGTACAATTCAAAAGGCTTTTTGTTTCAAAAACATTTGTCATTATTTTACTTCCATACTTCCGGCTTTTGACGTCATCCCTGCACCACTCAGTTATTAATGGTGCGATAGTGCTGTGTGACATTTATAGAATTTATTTGATCAATTATTGTGATGCACCAAGAGTGATGAGCAATATACCACTGATTTGACACCACAATCACGAGCAGATTAGACTGCCCACAGTTACATCAAAGCATTAACTAATTTCACGCACTAAAAGGTTGTTAATGTAAGTCTTTAAGGTACAGTAGCAACAATAGCCAGTTTAACCATTTAATGCGTGATACTCACTACAGTGGAAAGATCTTTTTAAAGCTGTTTTTAACCATTCAGCATGTGATGTTACATATTTCCAAGCAACCATGGGGGGTTGACATTTGACCCTTACTCATAATTCTATCTGACATGCAGTATAAAGAGGACAGTCAATGTCTTTTTTATTCATGAGGACATAAATTCAAAATTGCCTGACAAAAGCAGTAGCTAGAAGGCAGCCTATTATGATCTACTATGATCTTTTATTGACGAGTAGATTGTAAATCTTTCCAAATACAAAATTTTGAAGCAAAAAGGTCTGGGAATGATCATATACCAGTTTTTAAAAACATTTCAATATAATAATTCATGCATTAAAGGATTAATTGTATGGCTCAGAGAGAGGGTGGAAAGAGTGAATAAATTATGGTGTTTTTCATGCCATAAACCGTAAAAAACTGGGTATCAGGGATAAAAACTACACTTTTTTCCTAAAACAAGTGTAGAGTATGATCCCTTTAAAGGTTGATTTCAGCTCGTGTGTGTGTGTGTGTGTGTGTGTGTGTGTGTGTGTGTGTGTGTGTGTGTGTGTGTGTGTGTGTGTGTGTGTGTGTGTGTGTGTGTGTGTGTGTGTGTGTGTGTGTGTGTGTGTGTTTTGTATGTGTGTGTGTGTGTGTGTGTCGTGTCGACACAGTGATGGATTTATCGAGGTGCTGCAGGCCTTATTAGTGTGGTAAGTTTCTCCAAGTTTGTAAGTTCAAGTATGTGATTGACAGTAACTCAATAGGGGGTTTCTTTTCCAGATCTCACGGCTTTGATCAGCGATGGCGCAGGAAAACTTGGAGTCTGTTTCTCTCTCTCTCTCTGTGAATCCCAGTCATGCTTGTATTGTGTTGTATCACAGTGTGTCCATCCGTGTGAAACTATGTGATGTTTAGTTGCAAGCATCCACTCGAGGGAAGCTCTGGATTGAGGACATGTTACCGCATTCTCAAATGCTACACTGACAGGAGAGGGAGTCAGGATGGAAATATTTCATCATTATCATCATCATCATCATCAAAACTCTGTCATGGACCACATTTACACACACCGCTCAGACTCTATTCGCAGTGAGTCACACAGTTTGTCTGTTTAATTCAGCCGGATCATCTTTTCACTCTGCATTCGGAGACTTACGGCTTTGTTCTAATGTCTAGTGAGCTTCCTACTGCCTACATAGTCAACATCCTAACTGATATGGAGCTAATAAGTGAGTGATTTAGAAGACAGGCTCTATATGTTATACCAATAGGAATTGAAATGCCCACTCAACTATGTGATACACTAAGCATAAATATACGTACATAACCCTGCTGGAAAAAATGGCTTAGAATGATTTGCTGGTCTTATTTGATTTAAAATGATTTCCCAGTCTAACCAATTGAAATATGCCCAAAATCTGCCAAAAGACCAGTGTGAACAGGCTGAGACACCAGCTAAGATCAGCAAACCAGTTTAAGATGAGCTCACAAATGTTTAATAAAACAGTTGATTTTCAATATTGAATGAAATATAAGTCTATTTGAGCTTGTTGCAACACTACAGAGACACTAAAGGGTCATGGTGATACCAAAAAAATATTAGTTTGTATATTAAATGAATTGAACTTATTTCATAATTAATGAACTTTACACAGTAGCTGAATTGAACTGAATCTGAACTCAAAAGTTTTGTAACTGAATGCATTTTTAATAAGAGCAATGCAAATATTTTGCCAGTGAAGGCAAAGGGGTTTTGGTGAGTGAATTTAAAGTTTCACGGGGTACCAACACTTTTGCATGAGAACTCAAAAGCATTGGAATCATTTTTTTCTGGTGCTATTGTAAAATTTGGTTCAAAGTGATATTTCAGAAAGCAGCATAATAAGGTTTCCTACCTATTGAAACAGACTTCATGTCAGGCATGAGCATGTGATGCCTTAAAATGCACCCTATGTAGGCTACAATATGCGCACAACTATTTCAGGAGAGTCTACTGTACATTATGGTGCAGTAGATCAGATTGCCATTTTTTAATGGGGTCGTATAATAATAAAAAAATTCTCTACGCTTTGGAATAAAAACAAGCTTCACCACCCAAACAGAGCATTTATAGAAACGAACCTGCAAAAATTGCTTATTCATAGAGACTTTATAGAAAGGACAGTAACAAAAGCAGGCTGTTTAACCATATGGATCAAAGGGAGGATGGAAAATATTCATGAAAAACTCAATTATGTGCAAGAAACCTTGACTAACATTGTAAGTGGACTCATAAGTGGGAATAAAAATAACATGATTAAAAAAATGTCGAAATGACCCCTTTAATAAAGTCTGTATGTTTGCTGAAGCAGACGGGAGCATCAGTGGATGTTCAGTCTGTAATATTGATGGAAAAATGTAGGACTTATTCATTTGAGTCTGAGTTCAGCTGGGTTTGCGTACGACACTCAATCTTTCAGTAAGAGGAAGAGAGAGAGTGAAAAACGACAGGAAACAGTGAGAGTCCTTGCCTCTGTGGAAAGATGGATTATATATGAAATATTATATAATAGAAGCATGTATATGATATATTATGTAACACACATACATATACATCTCTGCATGCTGTCAAGTCAAACATTGCGATTTATTTGATTGAATATGGCTATAAAAACTGCAGCTGAACACAGACATCTGTCAAATCCATCTACAGTAACTTTATCTCTCCCTAAAGAGAGTTTGATTGACAGGTGTCAAATGCATCATCCTCTTCCTCAGCCATCAGATTTTTTTTTTTAGGAAAGTAATGTACACATTAAAACAATGTAAGAATAATCATCTGACTCTCGTGCCAACCAAATCAAAGTCAATAGACTGAACTATTATATTTTAGACTTTATTGATCATAAATATATCTATTTATTGAACATCTGAGTTCTTATTGCTGTTGTTGGGATTGTAGGATGCGAGAGTTTATTTCGGGCTGTTCTGGTCTAATCTTGTCTGTGTTTCTTGAATATTTCATAGCTTTTAATATCACACACAGATGAAAGTCAAATTTGTGATGCAAAACTCTCTCTGTGTTTTAGAAATTCAACTCCCTGGTTGGTTTGTTGATCAGATGTTACCATTCCAGCCGCCTAAATGCTTTTTAAAGTTTAAATTAGTTCTAAAATGGGTATTAATGTAGTGTTGTGGTATTATGGGTATTGGAGACATACACAAATCATATTCTGGAGAGACCTTTGAGAGACTGATATGAGCCAACATTTTCCATGGTAACCATTATTTCAGCCAAAATACCAGTTACTACTAGTAACTATGATATTTTGGCTGAAATAATGGCAGTTAAATTATGGAATAAATGAACATTTTAAGGGGTCTAAGTGAATGAGAATTAATGCGCTCAATGGACACTTTGTCATGGCTTTTCCCTGTGCATCAGTTATTTCTTTGTGTGTGTGTGGTGTGTGTGTGTGTGTGTGTGTGTGTGTGTGTGTGTGTGTGTGTGTGTGTGTGTGTGTGTGTGTGTGTGTGTGTGTGTGTGTGTGTGTGTGTGTGTGTGTGTGTGTGTGTGTGTGTGTGTGTGTGTGTGTGTGTGTGTTGTGTGTGTGTGTGTGTGTGTGTGTGTGTGTTTAAAGTTGCCAGCCACCTCCAGATCATATTCACAACATTTTCATGGTCCCCAGAACATTGTTGAATGAATATCTGAACATGCAATATATAAAAAGAAAGAACAAAGCCTCTGCTTTTTATTCTGCTTTATGCATTCTGTTTTTTATTAACACTTGAATGTGGGCAAGTTTCATAAAAAAAAAAACATTTTAAGCAAAAAACTGAGAAAACCTTGTGTCGGATTCAGATCAATGATCAAAGCGTAGATCGAGTCCAAGTTTTACAGTCCTATCGCCCATCCTGGGTCAATATTTCATTGGTAACATTATGCAGTTTGGATTTATATGCCGTTTAATGTTGATGATGGCATTATTTTACATATGCATGTGCTTATAAATGATATCGCTTGTTTCTGCTTCTTCTTCGCCTGTGTTTTGATCTAGAGATTCAGTACTCTTTCAGAAGACGTGTAATAGTGCTTCCTACCAGAGGCGGACAGAGTACACAGCTTCATTACTTGAGTAAAAGTACAGATACCCCTTGCTAAATTTTACTCAAGTACAAGTAAAAGTACTACAGTCAGATGTCTACTAAAGTAAAAGTAAGTACTTGTTTTTAAAAGTACTTGAGTATCAAGAGTACATGAGTACATTTTCTAAATATTGCATTACTACTGCCACAGTGCTTACATTTATGTACAGATTAATGTCCTACATGGAGTTTTCATGTAGGACGTCATCTTTTTACCATGTTGCATTATTTAACATTTAAGAAAATTTAAGAAAATGCAGAAAATTGAAATAGTCTGGCGAGGTGGGGCCACGGGTCGGCACATTCCCGGTATGGACCTGCTGCGTCTTCATCCATTGTTTCGTCCATTGTTTCGTCTCTTATTTAAATCTGACCGGAGTTGACTTTGGCGGAAAGCTGAAGGTGATTTCTGATAGGCTGTCCCAATCAGTGGCGCCTGCACAATCCAATCACGTTTGAGAGAGAAACAACAAATTGAGGGTTTCCGAGAATTTTCTTTTTCCTTTTTTTTTTTTTTTTTTAGAAGTAGTAACGAGTACTCACGGTCATGGATAGAAATGTAGTGGAGTAAAGAGTACAATATTTGCCTCTCAAATGTACTTGAGTAAAGTCAGTACTCCCCAAAAATGACACTCGAGTCAAGTACATATCCCTCAAAATTGTACTCAAGTAAATGTACTCTGTTACTGTCCGGCTCTGCTTCCTACCATATAATAGTGAAAACCGGGAAAGCCGGAAATTTCTGTCAATGGTAGGGAAAGAGTTAAAGATTTAGTTCACCTTAAACTCAGTGTTTTTTGCCCGTACAATGAGTCAATGGGGTCCAAATTGTTTTGAACAATATAGTTGAAATATTCATAATTTCTTCTTGCTTAATTTTTAAACTCTGCAGCAAAGGTGTACGTTTGACAATTTACCCACAATACCATCTGTTTCTCGTCATCTAGGTAACACCGAATGCTTTTGTTAAAATCTGAAGCGTGACATGCCACATTTACTGTGAAGTTCTTCCGCTCACTTCCATTCTCTGCATCTGTTATTGCTTTTGTTGAGCATTCGCTCATAATGCGCAGTCTGAAATGGGGTTTTCAGAGGAACGTTGAGCTTTGAAGCGCTGAGAGTTGGCTGTCTGATGGAATGAGGGAGTTCATCTTTGTTTGTAATGATGTTCATGTTTTGAGTGTGTGTGAGTTGGTGGTGACAGCCGTTTTTGTTGTCACAGATAATGAGGCCCTCTGTCACCGCATCTTCTGTTGTGTGTGTGTGTGTGTGTGTGTGTGTGTGTGTGTGTGTGTGTGTGTGTGTGTGTGTGTGTGTGTGTGTGTGTGTGTGTGTGTGTGTGTGTGTGTGTGTGTGTGTGTGTGTGTGTGTGTTTGTAAAACTCTGCATCTGGTTCCAGTTTAAAACCGCAGTTACTAAATTACACTGCGCAGACTTTTCCAAAACATATGAACGTTAAATGTAGAGAGAAACACGGAGATATGCGGTTTTTAATAGCTCCAGTGTCACTGTTTGCATTTATCAACCTCTATAATATAAAAAAAAAAAAGGTCTACAAAGATCAAACTACAAATAAATGGAGTTATTGTCTCCCAAATGAAAGAACCGATTCTGAATTGCAGTAATGAGTCGTCAGCAATTCCAGTCTTACTTCCTGTTCGAACCTACATAGGTTTGTTACACATTTGCATAATGCAAGTCTAGGGTCTTCATTGACTGCCCGTGAACGTCTACTTTGCCACGCCCTCAAACACTTGTAAACATGTCGAGAAGACTCTGTGCTGCCAAAGCAAATCCACTTTGCATGAACTTCCTAAGGATGAGGACTCGTTGTAAAACCGACGCCAGCGTCTGAATTTTTCGTATGCTTTTTTTCGTATTCGTCATCCTAAAAATTCATCACGCACAGAAACCTTGCACACTGACTCTGATGCGTATTAATTAATATGTTGTAAAAAATTCAAAAAATACAAAATGGAGTCTTCAAGCAGTGAGGATGATTTTGATCTTTTTAAAAAGAGAAAAATAAAGAGGAAATATTGGGTCCATCCAATCCTGAGATTGGGTAGAGAGGAAGGAGAGTTCCCCTTATCAAGGAGCTGCAGGATTATCCCGAACGATTCAAAGTTTACTTCAAGATGTCAGTGGCTCAGTTTGATGCTTTGTTAGCGATACTGGAGCCAAAACAAGACCAATTTCCGTGACCCAATTGTGGATTTTGCCGTTTGCTTGTTTGAATTGTCAAAATACCTCTCAAAATGCTTGCTACGGATGCGAAAAACGCAGAAAATCGAACCCGACCGATTTTTATTATGACGGACGAAAGTTTCGGAGGCAGTGTGTAAACGTGATTGACGCAACATGGGGTCGTATTTATTTTTTAACATGCGAAAATTTCGGACTGTTCATATCACTGTGTATCAAGTGCTGAGAAAGATCCGGAGGTGGTAGTCAGATATGGAAATGCATATTTTGTTTCCAACACGTGCTGCAAGCTGTTGACCAATCATAACAGACTAGGCTGTCTGACCAATCAGAGCAGAGCTGGCTCTCAGAAAGGAGGGGTTTAGAGAGACTGAATCTTTTATCGAACCATTTCAGACACTGTGAGAAAAGGGGTGATGCTGCAATGTATATTATTATAAGAAAATAAAGTGATTTTGACCCTGGCTTGGATGCATGTAAACCTATTGTAGGAGACTTTCTTTCTTTCTTTCTTTCTTTTTTACAAATGATGCTTGTGCTTAATGAACGAGACCCAGGCAAACCCAGAAGCCAGTTTTATTGGTGCTCTTTTATAGCTCTGAAAAAAACTTTTCAATTGTTTTAATTTAAGCATCAACTTTGTCTAAGATGTTTCTGTTTAAAAGGATTTCGAGAAACTCTAACGAGTCAATAGTTAAATGAATGTGAAGTAGCTCAGACCATTTCAAGAATTTGATGAGAAATCATTGAGTTCATGTTGAGATCTTTTATTGAGTTTTAATTGCAGACAATCATTGTGGAGATCTGAATATATAGAGGAGGCACATGAGATCTTTTCCTCAGGAGAAACAACTACATTTTTTCTCCATTTAATCTCAGTGCTCTCCAAGCGATACTATTGAAATATCAAAATTTTTATTTTATTTTTCTATTCTTATGTGGACAATCGCAGAATGAATAGAAGACGGCTTTACTTTCAAAATGAATGTTTTTATCATGCTTCTGACCCAGATGTTCTTTTGGGAACATTATGTCTCAACGGCATTTCTAGAGGTTTGATAAATTGATAAATACTCATTTTCGAGGACATCTTCAAAAGGAAAAAAAAAACATTTCATTTTGTTATCCTTACAGAGAAGTATCTCAGCTGTGCCACAGTTCAGTGATGCTCCAATCATAATTCCATAGTATCATAAGTTAATACATATATTTTTTTTAAATGAATATAAAAATGAATATAAATAATTTAAATAATGACAGAATATATATATATATATATATAGGCTATATATATATATATATATATATATATACACACACACACACACACACGACATACATGGATCATTTATATAAATATATATGTGTGTGTGTGGGTGTGTGTACTGTATATGTATATACATAAATTTTTAGTATTCATCAAAGAATCCTGAAAATTTATTTTACATAACTGTTTTCAACATTGATAATAATAATAAACATTTCATATCTGAAGGATCATGTGACACTGAAGACTGGAGTAACGATGCTGAAAATTCAGCTTTGATCACAGGAATAAATTACATTTTAAAGTATATTCAAATAGAAAACTTTTATTTTAAATTGTAGTAATATTTCTCATACTGTTTATTTTTGTATTTTTAATCAAATAAATGCTGCCCTGGTGAGACTTCTTTTAAAAACATTACGATCCCAAACTTTGAAAGGCAGTGTATACATATAAAGTCTTTTATGTGGTTAGTAGTATTTCTAATGAGCTTTAAGAATAATAGAAGTGAAGGGGAAGTAAACACGTGTGTGTCCAGAGACGGAGTCCAGCTGAGCTTTAGTCATGTGTCGTGTGTGTGATGGATGAGTGTTCACATGAGTGTTCATAAGAACAAACACAGCTATTGTCTGTATTTAAATGAGCATGTGTTGGGCTGATATTGAACACGCTGTAAACACACACACACACCCCACACACACACACACACACATGCAGCTCGATCTGGTTGCTCCTGATAGCTTTGAAGTGCCGGCTGCTCTTGGCGGTGTGTGTCCTCACGCTGGGTCAGTAATTAAACGTGATATTTATCATAGTGCTGTGTGTAAATGATGAGTCTGGGGACGAGTGATAAACACTGTTGATTATAAGAGCTCATCCACGCTGCGTTGCCTCTCCTTGACTTTGTGTGTAATACACTCACGCACACAGACACACACAAGTGGAGTGCTGGAGTGCCGTGTGTGTGTTTTCTGTTTGATCTATGATCGGATTAATTACCTCTGCTCTTATTAAAGAATATTCTGGGTTATTTTAGACTCTGTGTTTATCGACAGCATCTGTGGTCTGCTGTTTGAGGACTAAAGTCTATTGATTGATCGATTGATTATGGTACTTTCAATAAGGGTGAAGTGACAATATTTGTAAATTATTACTATAATAATATACTTAATATTAATTAATGTGGTTATTAACAATAGTATTAAACTATAAAAATCATGATATTGCAGTTTTTTATTCATTCATTCTGATGCTCAGCTTTTTGTCAGGTTAAAAATACAATATTTGTAAATGATTATTATAATGATATATTATTAATGATAATAAAATGTTTTTTTTCTCCTGATATTGCATCAATATTAGATGTTCCCTTGTTTGTTTCGATTTTATTTATTTTTTTACTAATTCTTGTGTTACTTTTTTTTTGTAGGGGCAAAGAGTCAATAGTTATGAATTATTGAATATATTTATATTAATTTATTTGATTGTTAACATTTATATATCAGTATCAATTTTGCATTCTTTTCTTCATCAGTACTTGAGATCCTTGTTTATTGTAGTTATATATTAAATAATCTGACATTCATGATACTTTTTATAAGCTTAAAGAAACTCAATATTTGTAAATAAATATATAATATAATTATAAATATAATAATAATATTAATTCATTTAATTATTAACAATATTATATATTGATAATTTTTGTCTTATTTTCTCATGCTATGTCTCATAATGTCTCCTTGTTTCTATTTTTATGTATTCAATAATCTGACACTCATATTATTAATTTTACTGATATTATTAAGTTAATATTTAATTCATTTTATTGTTACAGTCCAATTAATGAAGAAGCCGATTGTGTGAGTGATATTGGACAAAATCGAAGGCAAATGTGCGATAGAGTTAAAAAACTGATTTCCGAGGTAAACAGGTTCATTGCCCCATAGACCTCCATTATGAATTCATATAGTGTGTAAACACTATTTCTGTGGATTTTTACAAACGGAGGGATTATTCTGTGCAGTGACTGACGGCGTGTCACAGATGCCATCGAGTGGGGGTTAAGTTGTATTTAACCTGTAATATTCCTGCAGTACTGGACCGCTCACTGTTCATCAATAATACACTCACAAGCTCCGCAAGGTTAAGCTGATAAACGTGACCTCTCTCGTGCTCCAGAGTCCCAGCTCGCTCTTTAAGCCCCATTATTAACAGAGTTAATCATCTGACCCAACACTGGACTCTTTGGCACCTGAGATGTGAGACAATAGAAGAGGACTGGAGAACAGCCAGAGAATAGAGAGAGAGACTCTTTCTACACTTTATTTTCCCCTTATAATGTTAGTCACGGTTTCTTATACCATAACTGTGTTTTCCATGACAGTGTTCCAGTCTCTGACCTTTACTTTATCTAATGCTCTCTGCGTTTCAGATGAAGGTGAGCTTGTGATACTTACATAAACGAGGGATTTTATCTTGTTCAAAACAACTCATCTGTCCATCAATAATGTATTTGTTCATTCATTTATTCTGTCAATTCTTCATTCTTTCATTTGTTTGGTCAGGTGTTCATTCATTACTTTGTTAGTTCATTCGTTTATTCAGTCATGTTCATTTGTTCATTCATTAGTTTATTTGTCTTTCTTATCACTTTTCTATTTCTGTGTTCTTTGATTCATTAGTTTAAGTCATCCATTCATTCATGTTCTTGGATTTTTTTTTTTTCAATCGTTCATTGTTCATTTATTTGATCACATCTTCACAAATTTGTTTGTTCTTTTGTCTGTTGATTCATTCGTTTAGTCATGTGTATTTGTTCATTCATTAGTTTATTCCTTCATCTGTCTTTTATTCATTTCTCTTCCACATTTCTGAATTGATTCGGAAAGCTTTTGCATCTAATGTGCGCTAAGAAACGTGTGTTTTGCTTGACATGTGTGGCTACACCTGCCAGTGTTTCAGCTTTTTCTCTTAGAAAAATACTGTACAAAGGCCATATTTGTTGTTTGGAAGTGTGTGTGTATATATTTATATAACCTAACAAGGTAGGCAATGAAAACAAAGGAAACAGGAACTAAACACAGGACACAGGAACAATAGGAACAATATGAACAAAACTAAACTTTAAAATAAGAGTCAATTAAACAAGACAGGGGAACACGGGCCAGGATCACCACAGCATAAAATGATTATTCAGTGTTTTAACTTTTTACTTAAAGGATTAGTTCACTTTTAAAAAAACTTTTGCTGATAATTTACTCACCCCTATGTCATCCAAGATGTCCATGTCTTTCTTTCTTCAGTCGAAAAGAAATTAAGGTTTTTGATAAAACATTCCAGGATTTACTCCATATAATGGACTTCATTGGGACCCAAACGGTTCAAGGTCCAAATGACAGTTTCAGTGCAGCTTCAAAGGACTTTAAACCATACCAGACGATGAATAAGGGTCTTATCTAGGACCCTTCGAGTCATGACTCAAAAAAAGATTTGTTAATTTTGATGAACGAGTTCGAACAGGAGAGTCACGAACGCTCATCACAGAACAGAGCAAGGCAAGCATTTGTGCTTTTAAACTTAAACTTTGTTATTTATTTTTGAAATGACCGATGGTTTCGCTAGATAAGACCCTTATTCATCGTCTGGTGTCGTTTAAAGCCCTTTGAAGCTGCACTGAAACTGTCATTTGGACCTTGAACCGTTTGGGTCCCATTGAAGTCCATTATATGGAGAAAAATCCTGGAATGTTTTCATCAAAAACCTTAATTTCTTTTCGACTGAAGAAAGAAAGACATGGACATCTTGGATGACATGGGGGTGAGTAAATAATCAGCAAAAGTTTTTTTTAAGTGAACTACTCCTTTAAACAAAGGAATTTCACATTACAAAGGAATGGCAAGTAACACAAAATTTGTGAAATTTGCTAGCAATTTCTGAGTGAAAAGTGCTTCAGGGTAAAGATAATCGTTTTTTTTAGTGTATTTGCTTGTATGTTTTGAAGCTATAGTAAGATCATTCTTAACATACAATATTCATAATTTATAATTATACGTATATTATAAAATAATATTTTATAATGTATAACTATTTTTAAAAGTAGGCTATGTATAATTATATAATTAATTTATTTACAGTAATAAAATCCATCACATAAAAAAGTGCCAAAAAAATATTTAACCTCATTACAGTTTTTTACAGTCGCTAGGACACATTTCTCAATACTTAGGTCACTTTTTCAAAACTCTTCACACAGTGAGCACAACAGAAGTATATGTGGGCTAAACTGTGGATCATTTATCATTGCTTTGGCACAAAATGCATTCATTGACTTCATCTTTCAAATTACATTAATTCTTTTCTCAATTCGACACAACAACCGCCAAAACTCTGTGTACCTACAGGCCAATTTGCACATGCTTACATACTGATTTCAAAACTGTTAAACTTATGTTCAAAACAATAACATAATACAAAACTGAATAATTATAAGACAGCATTTTGCCACATTTCTACAGTATTGTAATAAAATATATTTAGAATCTAAAAATTAAATGGTATAAAAACAATTGGAACAACCACAGCTGATTCCTATTGTATCTGTATCGGTGGATGGTGTGTATACAAATTGTTGTACTTTGGAATTTACTCCAAAAACATAAAATATAATAACTACATGATGTATGATTCATTCTAGTAACATATATTGCAGTGAATTCTAAACAGTAGAGAGGTAGAAGAAAGGAAGCATTTACATAGGAAAACATTGTATAAAGTTACCTGTTGTTAGTGTTTTTTATGTTATTGTTTTGTGGGTGATACAGTGTGTTTGTTAGCTGTCAACCTTTGCTAGTGTTATGGAAGAATGTGTTTATTTGAGATATGTATGAAGTGATTTGGTAGTTTTAGTGCATTATGAATGTGAAATGAACTGCTGTGCCGAGCTGAAAGTTGGTTAGGAGAACTGTGTGAAGAGTTTTGAAAAAGTGACTTAAGTATTGAAAAATGGGTCCTAGCGACTGTAAAAAACTGTAATTCATAAGCAAAAAAATGTAGATCAAGAATCGTTTTAGAATCGAATCATGATTCCCAGAATCGGGCCGGGTCACTCCCGAAGATTTCCACCCGTATATAGGCTAGGCTACTTTAGGTGTGTTTGAGGCCTTTTGCTGGAAGAGAATCCGTTTTGTTTGTGTGTTTTTATAATAGACTGTGGTTTTTATAGAGTAAACAGGACAGAGCTGTTTGTGTGTATAAGATTAATCAGGGATTTGAATAAATGAATCATCTCAGCAGATTATTTGTATCATAATAACATTAGCAAACACAACAGACACACGACCCGTCATTAGATCCCATGGCTGTGCCGTGACCCGTTAATAGAGCTAATGTTCCTTACAGAGTGTTAATTTGGGGTGAAACGAACTGTGTGTGTGTGTGTGTGTGTGTGTGTGTGTGTGTGTGTGTGTGTGTGTGTGTGTGTGTGTGTGTGTGTGTGTGTGTGTGTGTGTGTGTGTGTGTGTGTGTGTGTGTGTGTGTGTGTGTGTGTGTGTGTGTGTGTGTGAGACAGATAAGAGTTATGAGCTGGACTTGCGTGCCATAGGATGGGTCAGTGAGCATCTAATGAAGGCATTCCATAATAATCCCACGCGCGCGCCATTGTCTTTTTACTGTGTGTGTGTGTGTGTGTGTGTGGTGTTAGTAATGTTAGTATCCGGTATTTGTATCGATGACTCCAGGGATCGATACGTCCTGGGTTACGACCCATCCATTATGTGCACGTGTGTGTGTGTGTGTGTGTGTGTGTGTGTGTGTGTGTGTGTGTGTGTGTGTGTGTGTGTGTGTGTGTGTGTGTGTGTGTGTGCTGTTGTAGATCTCTGCATTTGTGCTGGACGTGAAATTGTGCTACAGACATGAACAAGAGAATTATATTTAACAAATAATCTGTCCATCAATTCATTCATTTTTTCTGTTCATTTATTACTTTGTTATATTTCCATTTTTTGTCTGTTCATTAATTCAGTCAGGCTCAATCTGTTCACTTATTTGTCTCTTTGTTCTTTGATTCATTAGTGTGTTGATCCATCCATTCATTCATATGTTCATGTTCATTGATTTTTGTTCAGTTGTTCATTAGTTTATTACTTAACTCATTTATTCCACCATTTGTTCATTTATTTGTTCATTCATTACTTCAATTAATTTGCCTATACTAATTCATTAGTCTGATTTTGATTTTTGTCTTGGTTCTTTGATTCATTAATTGTAGATTGATTCATCCATTCATTATTTTGTTAATTCTTTCATTAGTTTGTTCTTTTATTCGTTCATCTGTTCATTTGTATGTTCATTCCTTCATTAGTTTAATTGATTATTCTGTTCATTCAAGTTTATTGATTTTTGTTCATTCACATACTCATTTTTTTGTTTATTAAATAGTTCATCCATTCATTCTTGTTTAATTCTTGTTTAATTCATAATATACTTGTAAATTCATAGTTTATTTGTTGTTTTGTTCACTTTTCTATTACTGTGTTATTTGATTCTTTAGTTTACTGATTAATGAATTCATTCATTATTATGAGTTGTTGATGTTTCTTGATTCATTAGTTTATTAGTTAGTTTGCATGTTGTTAGTTTGTTTGATCATATCTTAATTTTGTTAATTTATTGATGTAATACAAGTTTATTCTATTGCCTGTTCTTTATATAGGCCTAGTCGTGTTCATTTGTTTAATTGTTCATTCGTTAGTTTATTGATTGATTCACTTGTTCATTCATCTACATTATTTTTTTTCATTCATTCATTAGTTTAATAGATCATTTGTTCATTAGTTAGTTCATTAGATATTTGTTCACCTGTTCATTTGTGTGTTCTTTCAATAGTTTGTTAACTGATAAATATATTCATTCAAGTTCATTATTTTTTATTGATTCACATATTCTTTCATTTGTTCACTGATTAGTTCATTCATCCAGTATTGTTGATTAATTTGGTCATAAATTCATTCATTATTTTGTTAATTCGTGACATTTTTGTCTGTTCCTTTATTTATTCAGTCATGTACATTTGTTGATTCGTTAGTTTATTTGTTCTGTTCATTTGTCTATTACTTTCATTCATTCGTTTGTTGATTGATTCAAGTGTTTGTTCATGTTCATTGATTTTTGTTCATTCACCCATTTGTTCATTCATCCAATCTTGTTTGTTTGTTCATTTATCTGTTTATTCATCTATTAATTTATTAATTCTTGCCTCAGTTCGTAAATTCATTCATTAGTTTGTTCGTTAACAATAGATTTCTTCGTTTGTTTGTCACATTTTGCTTGTTTGTTCATTCAATAGTTTGTCCATTCTCATGTTCATTGATTTGTTTGTTGACATAATCTCTCATTCATTCATTCACGTTGGTTCATTAGTCATTAATCTGTTTGTTTGTCCATTTATTAATTCATCTGTTCATTCATTTAATAGTCCACTCACTCAAAGCAAAGAGGATGAATGATAGAGAGAGAGAGTATGAGAGAGATCTCAGAATATGTTTATTTGAACTTGGAAGTTAAAAATAAGTATCAGTTACTCCATTAACCAGATCAGTTCGAGACAACCGTAAGATCCGGTTTGATAATGAGATCCAGCAGTGTGAGTGTGTGAAGCCTCTCCGGACCCCAGCGAGATCAGCAGAAGAGAAATATAAGAGGCTCTGAGAAATCTGATATTTGTGATGAGAGTTTCTGTAGCAAAAGTTTATTGTGCGTGATCTCTTCTAAAACTAACTTGTACTCATTTCATAGTGTTTCAGTTCTACTCTACCATTCAAAAGCTGGACATTTTTTTCTTTTTATGGTTTTAAAAGAAGTCTCATGCTCACCAAGGCTGTATTAATTTGCACAAAAATGGCAATATTGTGAAATATTATTACAATTTTGGGCTGTATTGATGCAAAGCTGAACTTTCAGCATCATTACTCCAGTCTTCAGTGTCACATGATCCTTCAGATCATTCTAATATGCTGACTTGCTCCTCAAGAAACATGTTCACACGTTTTTAACTGAATTATGTGATATCGAATGAAAAATGTCTTATGGAAACAGTAAAATTTGATTGAATTTCATGAATATCGACTCAAATGAAATGCGTTCGGTCTCATGGGATTTTATCTTGATGGATATACGGCTTATGCGATAAACGCTGATGGAAACGTTATTATGACGCGATCCATTTTGTCTAGCAAAACTTTGTTCGCAAATGTTGGCTTGAATGTTGTGCAATTCAATGAATGGAAACACCTTAAAATGTCTCAAATCAATTCGATATACCAATTTGATCGCAAAACAGCATGTGACATCATTACGCACAGGTTTTTATTTGCTTTGAAGACGTTTGATGGAAACACACTTTCACCAGCTTTATTCGCATGAGTTTTTTTTACCGAACTTCAGATAATTCGATTGACAAGTGGATGGAAACTTGGCTAATGTTGAAAACAGTTGTGCTGCTTCATATTTTTCAAGTACACTACAGCACTACTGTTTCTCCACTCACTTCCTTAAAGTCACCATGAAATCTAAATGGACAGTTCTTATTATTGCAGTATTTATTATAAATGATTTATCTGTGCACATCTTTTTGCGCCCTTATAATCTTTAATCAAAATCTTGCAGCATAATCTCTTCTCTGATGATGCGTTCACTGTGAGGGCGGGGCAACCTGTCACTCACATTAGATCCACCAATAGCAAATCACAACCATACTATCAATTCCCCATGACAATATCAAGTCCCGCCCTAATTTTTTTCTTGTTCGAGAAGCGGTTTCACTCAGATATAGGGAAGAAAAGACGTTCCACAACTTCCATTTCATGCTGATGTCAAGGCTCACGCTTGTCTGTGTTTTTGTCCCAGGTGATGATGACTTCCTGTTGGGTTTGGGAGAGCTGCCAGAGACCTTCCCGAGCGACCCGCCGGAGCCTCTCCCACACTTCCTTCTGGAGCCGGAGGACGCTTACATCGTCAAGAACAAAGCTGTCAATCTCTTCTGCACGGCCACGCCGGCCGCACAGATCTACTTCAAGTGCAACAGCGAGTGGGTCCATCAGAGAGAGCACACCATAGAGGAGCGGGTGGACGAGACATCGGGTCAGTCACACACACACACACACACACTTCATTCACCATCACTCTCGTTTATGGGTCGGAAACATTATGGCCTTTTTTGAGGTGCAATAAAAACGTGATAGCTCTGGTTTATTCATGGTTTCCATTGCTAAAGGTGCTGCTAGAGAGATAGATAACCCTTCCCTGACACATACTGGGTTGTGTATTTTTATAATGTTATCAGAGCTCTCAAGGATCTTTTTTTGTATGACTGCTATGGACACTGAGATAAAGTCACCAATAACTATGGCCAGAGACACAATCTAGATGACTGATGACCGTCATTGAATGTCAAATCACATAATATAGTGATTTATACAACACAGATTGTATTGAAGCAGCTTCATGGAGATAAACAGGAAAATAACTGTTGCAAAATTCATTAATTATGAAACAAATTCAGTTTTTTGCTGTAAAGCAGCTCTGCAGAAGTGAAGTGTCATTATTCAGCATCACTTATGAAACAAATTCAATGTGTATAAAGTGGCTCTACGAAAGACAATCATATTGTGTGGATTCAGTTTAGTTCAATAACAGTGTCAATGTTCAATTCATCAATTTATTTGTATAGCGCTTTTCAGAATACACATGTTGCAAAGTTATTATTATGCTTTACAGCAGAATTGAATTCTGTGTGCATCATTGATCATTATTTTCCTGTTTATTGTTTAAAGCTCTATGGAAATAATAGACTTGACTTTATCAATTCAGTTCAAATTTTGTAGTGGCAGTAACGTATGAATTGACTTTTAAACAGATGATACAAAAGAAACAAGATTCCAAGAGAAATGATAAGACAAATAAGTTATTCAATCTTAAAAATAAAGGTTCTTTATTGGCATTATGGTTCCATGAAGAACCTTGAAGAACCATTGCACAAATGCTTTTTTAAAAGCTTTTTTTCATGTAGACTTACTCTTATAGGAACCATGTTTTTTGGTTATTCCTGACACCTTTGGTTTTTTTTAAGAGTGTTGTTAAATCTGGTGAGTAAATGACAGTGTCTGTTTGTGTTTTTGTCACAGTCCTGTAGCTCAAACAGTATCACATGACCCTAGAAACAGCATGGGTTCAATCTACAGGGAATGCATGAACTGATAATATGTATTACTTTCGACGTACTTACAGAAGCTTGTTTCCGCCACTGAGAAAAGAGAGTGTACAGTATATCACACAACTCTGAGAAAAAAAGTCTGAATTGCGAGATGTAAACACGCAATTACGGGAAAAAACGCCAGAATTGTGAGATAAAAAGTTGCAATTACCTCTTTTATTCTGTGGCGGAAACAAGCTTTCATAGTGTATACCTTCAATGCAATGTCACTTTAGATAAAAGCATTTGCCAAATGCATAAATGTCTTTTTGCACACTGTGAGAACAGAATACAAAGTAAAAGCCAAGAACAGTGTGTGATCCAAGTCCACTTTTGGTGATAGTCAAAAGATAATAAGCTACAATTCATAGTTGAAAGGTGCAAGTACAGGTGTAAGTCATTTTTTTCCCCACTTCCAAAATGTTTAAAGAAATCTTGAACTTGCAGACCATCATATAAACAGCATGAGTTCTGCGGAACTGATAACAGCGGAAGAGTATTATTAGCATCATTGGTTTCTGTATTGGTCATCGGTTGAAGATTTTTAATTATTTACCATCACTTTGTGGCCAGGCATAGTGAATAATTGCTAGATTATCAACCATTCAAAATTTTGGTGTCGGTAAGATTACTGTTACTGTTACTGATTACTGTTTTTGAAAGAAGTCTTCCCTGCTCAACAAGGCTGCATTTATTTGATCAAGACAGTACTGTACTAGTAATATTGTGAAATATTATTACAATTTAAAGTAACTGTTTTCTATGTGAATATATTGTAAAATGATCAAAGCTGAATTTTCAGCATAATTACTCCAGTCTTCAGTGTCACACGATCCTTCAGAAATCACTTTAATATGATTATTTGCTGCTCAAGAAACATTTCTGATTATTATCAAAGTTGAAAGCAGTTGTGCTGCTTAATATTTTTGTGGAAACCATGACATGTCAGGATTTAAAAGAAGATAATTTATTTGAAATAGAAATCTTGTGAAAGATTTTTTAAATGTCTTTTCTGTCACTTTTGAATAATACATTTACTGACCCCAAACATGTTAATGGTAGTGTATGAACCCGTTGTTGACTTTAACAGCTGACTTGAATGAGAAAACTAGCTGTATATTAATGTTAATGTTTGCTATAGCATTGGTTCTTGCAGCTGCACTGAGAATGCAACATGCATGTGAGAATTAAAAGGAATCCAAGCATTTGCGTTCACGTATAGGCCTAATGTTTGCTATTGAAGAAACATGCTGTGCATTTCGAGGTTGGGAAAGCTAGCAGCCTCCACTTACGTTCGATCATTACGAGTGAGAAAAGCATGTATTGGCTGAAGCACAATCACCTCACCGCGGGAGAAACCGACACGAGCCACTCTCGGTGTGGGCGAGCGAAGAGCTCAATTCATTACGCAGAGGTTAACAAGCTCCTATTGAGCTAATGACTCTAATGGATCTTTGATATCAACCCGCCGCAGTAATTCTGCTCTAATATCTCTGTGGTGGAAACTTTACTGTCATAATCACACCTCGGATATTACTCGGGGTCAGAGCGTGTAGTTATTATGGGACCGGCTGCTCTAAACACTGTCGTGGAACTTTATCGAGGGGCCTTAATGTGCGACAGTTAACGTTTATCATAAAAAATGATGGCGTGTGAGAGAGAAAGAGATTTAGAGAGAGCAAAAAAGAGCAAGAGAGGTATAGTTTATGCTTTTAATTAGATTTTCACTCTCATGGTTGGTTCGGGCCTGTCTTTGTTCGCCGGCTCCCTCTGGCATCGCTATGTATCTCTATTTGGAGTGGTGTTAATATCGTTATGAATCAATTTCATTGTTCATTTTGGCGATTGTGAGTAAACAAGGTTAAATCTGTTCCATGCCATGAAATGCTGGTGTGTAATCGACTCATAGTTTGTTTGATGAGTGTTTTATGTGTCTGTGTATATAAGATTCAAAATGAGACTCATTATCTGGTTGAAATAGAAACTACTGCTGTGGTTTTTGTCTCGCATGGTCTAGTTTAGAGTTGACATGAAACTGAAGTTGCAATAGTCTTTTCTTCTCTATTGTGAGAGTTAAAGGTGAACTAAGTAACTTTTTTACCTTAACCGAACAGCTTTGGAGTCATTGTAATGTTTATATTACTGATTTTGTGTTGAATGGTGGTCGTCTCGCCCCCCTGTTGGCTGTGAGCGGAAAAAACACACTTGCAACTTTGAGCCGGCGGCCCGCCGGCCGCAGCACCAGGAAGTGTCGCGTGATATCAGGTCTCGCGATGTAACGAATTGCTTTACAGCAAGAAAGATCTGCTAAAATGAGCATCAAACAGAAATAACCCGGCGCCGTAT